>APFE030300850.1:1243-30829 GCA_000404065.3 Pinus taeda | reverse complement strand
TATCTTTAATAGTGAGCTTGTTGAGCTCCCTATAATCTGAACACATGCACCATGATCCATCCTTCTTGTGCACCAATACTATTGGTGCAGAGAAAGAACTTTGACTAGGTTAAATTATACCAGCCTCTAGCATTTATGCAACCACACGTTCAAGTTCTATCTTTTGGGCATAGAGATATTTGTAAGGCCCGATGTTTGGAGGAACACTTTCTGAAATCAAATGAATAGTATGATCATGATCACAAATAGGTGGAAGGCCTTTGGGAGTCTCAAATACCTTAGAATGATTGTCCAAGACTTTTTGGAGATCTGGATAAATAGATGATTTCGATGTGGGAACCTCTAGCGAACATAATTGTGCAATTACACCACATTGTTCTTTCTTTAGAAGCTTTGTTATGTCGTTAGAGCTAATTATCTTTCTTGGTTTCCCTGCGATGCCCCTTAATTCAAATCCCTTTCATTCAAAAAAAAAAAAAAAAAATGAAGAAAAGTTCTTGAAAATTAAAAGTTATTGTACCCAAAGATTGTAGCCATTGGACTCCTAGTACAACATCAACACCACCCATTGGAATGGAAAGCATTGGACTATTCAACTCATATTCTTCCATGCATAGATTGATATTATGGCACTTCCTAGAGAAATTTATGGTGCCTCCATTTGCAACCATCACTTGACACTTTGGTGTTGGATATAGGAAGCAATTCAATTACTTCACTATCTTACAATGAATAAAATTATGGGTACTGCCCGAATCAATCAACATTATTACCTTTTTCTTCTTGATATGTCCTTATATATTGATAGTTTGAGGAGTGGTAACTCAAGGTTTGTTCCTGGTGTGTATCCTCTTCTTTTGATGTTTTTTGTTCCTTATCTTCTTCCTCTTCACAATCTATGTATAATAATTTCTTCTCAACACACTTATGACCTTTAGTGTATTTTATATCATGACTATAATAAATCCCTTTTGCTTCTTTTTCTTTCAATTGTTGTGGTGTCAACCTTATAGGTTGTGGAAGGCTAGGGGCAACAACATTTCCATCTTTATAGTTGTGATTGGTAGGCTTCCTTGTTTCCATAATTTTGCTTTCAATTTCTTTTGCCAACCTGAATGTCTTCTCCAATGAATCAGGTTCCCAAAAGGCAAACCTCATGTTGGATGTTATCCTTTAAAGTCCCTATGAACACATCAATCCTATGCTCCTCTGGAATATCTTTTACCTTATATTCAATTTTTGGAAGTCCTCAATGTGCTCCACCATTGAACCCTTTTGTTTGAGATTTATCAATTGGCTAAAAAAGGTGTTGCTTTTTGTATCCTCATAATGTGCTATCATTTATTCAGTTAAAATTGCCCAAGTGAAAATTTGTTTACGAGAGAAAAGTCATCGATACCATACAAACTGAGTGGGTTCCATATATGAAGTCGCAATGAGTACCTGTTGTGTGTTTTGCATATTATGGAGATCGAAATATTGCTCCATCTATAATATCCATGTTATGGAATCCTTGTCATCAAAATTCCTCCTACTGATCTTTGGAACATGGTGGGTCTTCAATCTAATGCTAGATTCTATGAAATCATGATTAACATTTATTTTGTTCTCATCATGAGTTTCCTCTACTACCTTTTCACCATTAGGAAGCATTTCTTGTAGCAAATTTTCCAAACCTCCTTTCAAACCTTCCATGTCTATCTTCAAATCTTCAATGTTTACTTCTAAACCATCTATCTTAGCTTCCACGCCATTCATCTTAGCTTCCACTCCTCTCTTTAAAGCATCCGTCTTAGCTTCTGTTACTCTTTGTGAGAGTGAAATTTGTTGCACTTGGTCTCGTAATTTTGATATATCATGTTGCATTTCTTCATCTTCTTCATGAGTCATACTAGAGCTTTCAGGTTGCTTACTAGGTGTTTCCATTTTCTTTCTTCAGGGCATCAATTAATTATAAATATTCTTCACTGTTCCCTTTGAATCACTTCAAACAAATTTTTCAAACCAATCAAATGCAAATTTTTTAAGAATACTACACACCTGTTTTCTCTTTGTAGGAGCTCAATATTGATTTTTTTTTATATCTGTAATTTCACATCTCGAAGGTCTAAAATTTTTTCCTGTGATATCCCTATGTGTCACCTTTCCAACCCCACAAGTTTGATCCAAATTGGATTCTCCAAGAAACAAACATTGCAAATCTCCCACAATGACTTGATTATAGACTGGTTCAGTAAAGCGAACTTGTACGAAGGGACACATGTCACTTTTTCGACCTTTAGACTTGAAAACGATCCACAGAAAACCATAGTCCGTCCTATTTTTGTAGCTGTTTAAAAAACTTCAATCTGATGCTCAGAGAAGACGTTATAACGATTTTCCCAAGGTGACATGTTTGAGATTGAATTCGGGATCCTACAAAAACCCTAACTTCCTTAGTTCATATCTTTGAAAATATAATGACACAAGATTTGAAATCTAGCCCTGAGGTTCATCAGGATTTTGGCTCAAATGGGTTTTAATTTCACCTTCTGAAGATTCGTATAAAAAAGGTTATAGAAAAAATTCCACGATGACCTATTTGAAGCAACAAAACCCTAAAATCCAAAGTTTTGATACCAATTGTTATGCAACCAGCTCACAAATTAGAAGAATGAGATATATCAACGACTTCAATAGTAGCCTCTTCAAGGGGGAAACTTCCTTTATATTACACAAATGAACAATTCTTGGATGATACAAATAACAAGAACTTCTTTCTATATATACGAGTTTAAGGGGTCACAATATAATCAGATCCGACATAACAATAATAATGTAAGGGCAGAACAATAACAATAGTGGGCTTCTATGGGGCATAATAATAACAATATGGGAACAACACGAGCACAAAAATAACAATAAGGAGCTACAATCACAATAATAATAAGGGAATACACTAGTATTATAGGGACCTAACATTCTCAAATTGGAAAATGAGAATAAAATAGTGAACTTAGAAATAACATTGAAGATTTAGTTTCGATTTAGATACATATTGGTTTATTAATCAATTAATGTGTTTTTTCTTTTTGTTTAGTTCAAAATCGATATAAATAATCTTGTGGTGATAACTCTATGAGGACATTAACAATGAAAAAAATGTGTATTAATATGTAAGATTAAATTCTTGACATGAGGTAAAGTCATGTTTACTATATTTAAATTACAGTTCTTGCAACATTGTGTAAACTAAAAGGAGGTCTTATGCATGTATAAAATGTTGATTACAATTGTATATGGACCATAAAAGAAACAATTGGGATTACATGGATGTATGAGAGGTTTTAATTTTCTTCATCAATAATAGAAGAGTTTTGACTTTTCTTCAATAGTAATTATAAATAAAAGTTGAATTAATATACATTTTAAGTCTAAGAATTAAATGATAAATAATGTGATGGTGATTAAGAGACATTTATTTGACTTTCAAATAGACTTGGTGATGTGTTTTTCTTTCCTATTTAGATTATGTAAAATAAATATCTTTTTTAATGTATTTATAAGTAAGTGTGTCTTTATCATTGTGAACATGATGTGATATTAGCTAGGAGAAATGTGAAAACATAAATTTTAGTGACTATCTCGTGATAAGTATGTGGTAAAGATAATATTTTTTTAATTGTTCATTAATAAAAAATCAAATATATTATTTGTTAAAAGTTTAAATATAATATAGTATCATTTTTGTATTATTTCACTCATATTTATTATTAAAAGGAGTTAAATTTAAACTAGTACAATAGCAAATAAAGGACCAAAATAGCACCAAAATGTTATATCTTTATTACTAGAAAAAAAGTTCACTTACCTCTTGAAGGGAGAACTTTGAATAGAGCAAATACTCAACTACAAGTAACTTCACAAGTCTTAATTTACATTTCTTGATCCTCATCTTTAGAGAGAGGGATTTCTAATTTAAGTTGGTAAGTTGCTATAAATATTAAATTTAAATTCCTTAAAAATCTCATAAGTTTAGTAAGAAATTAAAATTTTAAAAAATAAATTTTTAAGTTATATTAAATCTAAATTAATTATAAAAAAGTTGGCTTAAGTTTTTTAAATTTAACAATAGATTGAATTTTATAAACCAATATATGTCCATCTTAACAACCAATCTACCAAGAGTCGGGAGGGATCAAATTGCATTATATGAAAATCTATTTTTAGAATAAAAAACTTGAAAAAAATATGTACATGTCAAAAGATTTAATCTCTTTTAGTGCTTCATAAATATGTGATTAAGATGGATCTATAATGGTTTTCTATCTCTATATATAGATCAACCATAGTGTATTTTTTAGTTGTTTGAATTGTACTTTTGAATAATTTCTTATTATTAATATTTTATATTAAAATTGAATGAGTTACACATTTTCATCTTATTAAGAACTAACTAAATTATTTTACCTTCAATTATTTTTCAATCGAATAATATTTATCGTAATTTTACAATTATAGTTGCAACCATACTAAACTTTGTAGTTTATAAAAATATCTTTGCATTTTTTTAAAGTAAGTTGTTTTGCATGCAATTTCATATATAAAAGTTTGATATACGTTCACCAAAACATAATCTATAATAAATATTATTTCATAAAAATAAACATCATGATGATAACCATATATCAAACATAAACATCATCTAAGATACACATTCGAATTCACTACCATCGTCTAATAATATACACCTCTAACACATATAAACTTCATTAGCTAGCACATAAATCTAATAATCTAACAGGCAACATCATCATGATGACATTTGACAAAACACAAACATTGTAATCTAACATTGTCGCCACACACATCCTCAAATTAATATACATCTCATGCCAAATAACTACTATCGCATACACATCTATTTACAAGCACATTAAATGAACATATCTAACATGACCTAACAATATACACATCAACACCAACATATAAATTAAGTACATAAACGAAACAAAAAAAATGCATCATATATATATATATATATATATATATAATATATAATTATATATAGAATATATACATATATATAATATATATATAATATATATAAATATATACGCACACACACACACACACACACACACAAACAAGTCACATAACTACATCAAGTCAAATAATTGCAATTAAATATTTGATGCAACAAACATAGTAGTGTCAGTTTTCTAGTTTACAGTTGAAGATGATCGATGGTCAACTACTGCCTCAACGTCTGTCAAACTCTGAGGTGGAGGAGGAGGTGGTTGGTTTTCAACAGAAGATGAAGGATGGTAAACTACTACCTCAACACAGTCTAGCGAATTTTGAGGTAGAGGAGGAGGTGGTTGTTCTACGTTGTCAGGAGAAACATAATTCACATCTTATAGCTCTGGCATCTCATGATAAGGCAACTGACGATCATGATACGATGGGTTAGTACTACCAGAAGCATCATGATCACCACCCTCATCTGACGTATTTTTTGTTTCATGTCTTGCATCCCTCATCGCTACTAGTACCCAACTAGCTCCGACGATATAATGCATAAGAGACATCATCTCACACAAATAGCCCATGTAGGGATCCAGGAACCTAGGATCTATGATGATATCTCGAGATCTCGCGAAGCAAACTCCCTCCTCAACCAAAACTTTGGCCAATCAGTCACAGTAGTCCATATGAGATAGCAGACCAACCCTACAGTCGCAGATGCCCACACCCCCCTAAGGATGTGTCTCACCCTCTTGGGCCTCGCCCATCTCCTCATCCCCTCCATCTGATGGGGGAGGAGTCATGTCCCCATCGAAAATGCTGATTTTTACAAAATATAAAGTAGAATAATAAATAGACAATTTCATTAAACAATTTAAATAAAACAAGTTAAAGAATGCACTAGAATAAATTCTATTCTAATTAATTAAAACAATAAAATGAAACTAGATTAATTAAAAAAAAAATTAATATTATCTCTATCATCTGGAGGCTCAACCGGTGTGAAGAGGATGCTGGGACACTATCTCCAATCTATCCCTATGTACCGAAATGCCAATGCAACAAATGCATGGTCATCCTCACTAGCCAGTAGGGCTAGTGCCTCGGTAGGAATCTCGGTCGGATACTTCGGCAAGCCCCTCTTTTGCATCATTTTCCCCTAAATGTGCATCTAGACCTCAATGATCGTCCTAGGAATGTGATGGTCAAATGTAGGCATTGTCTATGGTAAGCTCTCAAAAAATAAACAAAAAAGATCTAAAGCAAAAGGGAAGGTCACCCCCACATGTCTTAATGCACGACATCTATCTAAATCCATACAAAACTACCTCAAAAAATGGCATGCCATCTGATACAACATGGCACCTGAATTAAAGAATCGACATAATACAAAAGAGGGAAAGTAATGTGCTTCCCATAACTACTAGAGTGTGAAATGGTGGTGACTAATAATGAGAGACACCTAACCTCCTATGCAGCAAAAGAAGAAATACATAGTTTTCCACCACACACCTAAAAATTTGTTGGACCTAGTGCTTGAGGCCTGACATATCTCTGAGTGTAGGCAAGTTGAGTCTCAACTACAACCCCATGGGGAACATCAAGGAACTGGGCAAAATCATCCCTTCTCTTAGATAGGCCAGTGATAAATTATATGTCCTCCTTAGAGGGCTTAGACTACGCCCTAGTACCAACATGGAAACCCTGCTCCTGGGCACTCCATTGGCGAATCAGATGTGCCAATAAGACAGAGCGTGCCTTCAAGGATGTATCCTCCCCATACTACTTGAGGGGGCATACATTCCTTAAGTGCACTCTGGTTGCTGCAGTAATAGGGAGAGGGTATAAATCCCTCTCCCTCTCTCTGGCCTTCCATGGTCGGACCATATGGTATGGGTCTACCATTTTCTCCTCTCCCTGTTGTTTCTCCCTCTACTGACGTCTCTGCTACATGATTGACATATAAAATACATAAACATCATACATAAAATACAATTTTTTTTGATTAAATGAAAAATGTATTATTAAATATGGAAACATAACTTTCAATTAAAACAAAAAATTATTTGTGCGCCCAAAACACAATCATGCACTATATCCTGTTTGTTGTCAAATGCAATTGTACCGGCAACGGTGCACACATACGTATGATGCACTGTTGTTGGTTCAAAAATTTAAATTTTCATCACAGTGCATCACACTTATGCATCGGCATGCACGTACAACATTTTTGCACTGACACTAAATGCTCATGTTATCGAACGCACCGATCTATAGCTATATTTTTAAATATTATTTTTGCGGTGCATTTGGAAAATATATATGCACCAATCATAACGTACAAAAGTATAATTTTTACCTTTCCCAATGTGTTTTCATTTATGAAATCCACCACAACAATTGTGGTGTGCTACTTTTACGTATTGAACTACGGTGCACCCTGTAAATTTACAGGGTGCACTGCTATCAATGCGAGCAGGACATATCGAGTTCACCACGTGGGGAATTTTTTTTTCAAAAACAATGGAAATATTAAGCTAATTTTTTATTCTAATCAACTAAAAATTTAAATTAAAGAGAAACATAGAAATTACCTAGACATTTGGTCATTAGGGAGGCGTTGTGGCATGTAAATGAGAAAAAACAAATTTTACCACGATTTGAAAAAAAATGGAAAGTCAGGCAGTGAGCATGATATGGAAGGATGTTGAGAAAGAGAAGCATCGACGTTAGGGTGCCTGCATGAGGCAAGAGTGGCACTGATGCGGAATATATCCAAGAGCACAGAATTGTTTCTAAATTAAAAAATCTATAACGGTGCTTTTGTTAAGATGCCCCGAGGCATTCTAATACAGGTACTCATCTGTGCTTTGTTCGAATATAGAACCACTTATTTTTTAAATTAAAATCCGCCTGGCGATGCTCTTTATAATATGCCCTAGGGAATTTTAGTACATTTACTGCATTGGTGCATCATTGGAAAATAGCACCACATTATTATGAAATTTAAAAACTATAGCAGTTCTCCTTCTTGGTATGCACCATGTCATTTTACTACATGAAGGGAAACGGTGTTATGGGTGTATATAGAACCAACAATTTTTCAAACTAACATATTTTCGATGTTATTGATTGTTCAAGCACCGGTGTGTTGTGTTATTTAACACACCATATTTTTTATTTTAAAAATAAATTTTCCACAGTAGACCATGTTCTATGCAACACCGATGCTTTTATGGATAATAAAGCACCAATGCATTTGTAGATTGTAGACGCTCTGTCCAAAAAACATCTTCCTACCCACCTTTGGTAGTGACCTCCGCTACAAACAAATTTTTGGGCTATTTTTATATGGCCTTCGGCAAAAACCTCTGCTAGAAGATATTTTCCTTATAGTGCTTCATAACAACCAAAGCGCCCTTTGAAACTCTCAATGCTCCACCTTCACCTATGAATTTGTAAACCTATGAATCCAATACTCCCAAAGAAATCAAATTATTTCTCAACTTAGGTAAATGTCTAACACTAGTCAATGTTCTAATCGCATTGCCATACATTTTTATTTTGATATTTCCCACCCCAACAGTTTGACAAGATACATTATTATCCATAGACACAAAACTGCCATTCACAACTTCATATGAAGTGAACCAATTTCTGTGTGGATTCATGTGATGAGAAGCATCAGAATCTAACAACCAATATTCAAAATGTTCATAAACATTACAATTAGACAAAACTTCATCTATCATATGTGATTCAACAGAAAAAACCTCGACCATCATACCTTGCTCAACTTGGTTTTCTTCCTTCTTTGGGTTTTCGCCGGACCCGTCTTTTCCAACATTCCTTCTTTAGATGCCTTGTTTTGTTGCAGAAAAAACATTTTGATTTACACTTCTTGGCTCTTGACTTTAATCTAGAAGAGCTTCTTGATTAATCTCCTTTCTCCCTAGACTAGCCTTTGGCTACCATAACTTATGGTGTGGAAGTTTCAATGCTAGACTTCCTTTGTACTTATTCAGATAGCAGAGCTATAACAACTATAACAAATCCCTTTGCTCTTTTTTTTTTTTCCAATTCTTGGGGTTTCAACCTTGTAGGTTGTGGATGGCTAGGGGAAACAACACTTCCATCCTTATAGTTGTGAGTGGTAGGCTTCCTCGTTGCCATAATTTTTCTTTCCATTTTTCTTGCCAACCTGAATGTCTTCTTCAATGAGTCAGGTTCCCAAAGGCAAACCTCATGTTGGATGTTATCCTTTAAATTCCCTATGAACATATCAATCCTATGCTCCTCTGGAATATTTTTACCCTTATATTCAATTTTTGGAAGTCCTCAATGTGCTCCCTCATTGAACCCTTTTGTTTGAGGTTTATCAATTAGCTAAAAAAAGTGTTGTTTTTCGTATCCTCATAATGTGATGTCATTTCTTCCATAAAAATTTCCCAAGTCACAATTTTTTTACGAGAGCAAATCCATTGATACCATACAAACTAGTTTGGTTCCAAATATAAAGCTTCAATGTGTACCTTTTGTGTGTTTTGCACATTATGGAGATCGAAAAATTGCTCCATCTTTAGTATCCATGTTACGGGATCCTTGCCATCAAACTTCCTCATATCAATATTTGTAACATGGTGGGTCTTTGTTCCAATGTTAGAGTCTATGAAATCATGATTAACATTTATTTTGTTCTCATCATGAGTTTCCTCTACAACATTTTCGCCATTAAGAAGCCTTTCTTGTAGCAACCTTGTCAAACCTTCCTTCAATCCTTCAATGTCTTTCTTCAGTTCTTCCACTTTGTCATTCTTCAAATCACAATTAACATTCCTTTTGTTCTCATTATGAGTTTCCTCTCCTACCTTTTTTCCATTAGGAATCCTTTCTAGTAACAATGTTTTCATACCATCCATCTTAGCTTCCATGCTGTCCATATTAGCTTCCATGCTGTCTATCTTAGCTTCCATGTTATCCATCTTAGTTTCCATGCCATTCATATTAGCTTCCATGCCATTCATCTTAGATATCACATCATTTATCTTAGCTTCTGTTAGCTTTTGTGAGAGTGACATTTGTTGCAATTGGTCTCGTAATTTTGATATATCATGTACCATTTCTTCCTCTTCTTCATGAGTCATGCTAGAGCTTTCAAGTTTTTTACTAGGTGTTTCCATTTTCTTTCTTTGGGGCATCAATTACTGATAATAATGCTTCACTATGCCCTTTGAATTCCTTCAAACTAATTTTTCAAACCAAGCTTATGAAAATATTTAAAAAAAATACACACCTTTTTTCACTTTGTAGGCACTCGATATTGAATCTAATGTATCTTTGTAATTTTTGATCTTCCAGCTCTGAAATTTGGATCTGTGGTAACTCTCTGCGTCCTCTTTCTAATGCCACCAATCTTATCAAAATTGGATTCTTGAAGAAAACGTTATGGACAATCTCCCAAGATAACCTAATTATATACCTTTTCACCAGATCAAAATTGTACAAAGTTCTAGGTATCACTGGTTTGACCTTAGGACCTAAAGCAAATAAAAAGAAAACTATAGGCCATCCTCTTTTTGTAGCTTCTTATGAAATTTCAATCTAATGCTCAGAGAGAAAAATATGACTATTTTCCCAAGGTCACTTGTTTGGGATGTAATTCAGGAGCCTGCAGAAACCCTAATGTCCTCGGATTATATATCCGAAAATATAGTGAGACAAGATCTGAAATTCAGATCCAAGATTTATCCCGATTTCTTCTCAAATGGGTTTTTTTGTTCGCTTCTGAAACATCGCAGAAAAAAAGTTATAGCGAAAATTCCATGATAACCTGTTTTAGATGAAATTCTGGAGCTTGCAGAAACCCTAACATCCTTAGATCATATCTCCGAAACTATAGCTCTAAAAGATCCAAAATTTGGACCCTAGGTTCAGCTCGATGTCTTCTGAAATAGGTTTTTTTTCAGATTCTGAACATCGCAGAAAAAAAGTTATAGCGAAATGTCACGATGACTTGTTTGGAGCAGTGATAGCCTAGAATCCAAAGCTTTGATACCAAATGTTAGGAAACCAGCGCACAAAAAGATAGAAAAAAGAGATTAACGCCTTCAAAATAAGCCTCTTTGAGGGGGAAACCTCCTTTACATTACACAAATGAATAATTCTTGGATGATCCAAATGAAAAAACCTCCTTTCTATATATAGGAGTCTAAGGTGTCACAATATAACCCAAGTCGACCTAACCATAATAATATAAGGCGACATAAATAACAATAGTGGGCTTCTGGGGTGCACAATAATAACAATATGGGGACAATACGGTCACAACAATGATAATAAGGGATACAATGACAAAGTAATGGGGTAATCACTAGTATTATAGGGACCTAACAAAGTAGGTTCTTGTGTACTGGTATGATTCTACACCAGTACAAGATTGTAACATGTTTTCCTTTATAATAAACGAAGAATACAAAGATGATGGCAATGGTGGTTTTGTCCCACATTGGGTTTCCACCTAAAAATCCTGGTGTCCTCATGTGTTGTTGGGTTTCTTATGTGTGATAGTTTATTCTTCTCTTACTGCTCATGTTTATTGTTTAATTAAAGTCTAATGAAGTAATTATGCACTGGTTAAATTTGAACATATGATGAAATATATGAAAAGTTAGTTAACTAGATATATGATGTTTGCCTTTACTAAAGTGAAGTCTAATCTAATGAACCTTCAATCTGATGATTGGTATTGTATGCAATGGTTTCACTAAAACTCCCCCATCATGCAAAGAAGTATAAAATAATAAGAAGGCATTAAGTGACATCATTAATAGCATACATGATTCAACATTAAAAAGGGTTATGCATTATGAAACTACAAATGAAGTATGGGATAAGATATAAGAAATCCATGAGGGAAAAACAAAGGAAGATTGTTCATAAGAAGAACCAACATGTAATCTTGTTTCTAAAGAAAATAATGATGTATCAAAAGATGAGTATGTTATGTCAGATGGAGTCACTGCTTTAGAAGAAGATGGGTTAGAGGAAGTTATTAATCTTAGAAGAAAATTTGATTTTTCCTTGAAAATGATTAACAATCTTAAGGATAAGTTGTAGGCATATGATAACAGGGATCATGTTAAATCGGTAACTGTTGTAGTAATATCTAATCAATACTGTGAAGGACTTGAAGCTTATATAGTCTCTAAGAGTTGACCTTGAAAAGTAAAACAAGTGAAATGAAGAGTTACTTCAAGAATTTGAAGAACAAGAGAATGGGTTGAAGGAATAGATTATCGACTTAAAGGAGCAATCAGAAGAAGGAAGCAAGGTTGAAGAAGGACTAAAGAAGTGGTATCTAGAAAAGGGAAAATAGTGTAAAAAATTGGAATTTGAGGTAAACATTCTAAGAGGTAAAATAGAAGAAAAGGATAAACAGTTGAGATTTCAAGATAGTAATAAGATTTTGGATAATGTCCTTAGTAGTCAAAGGTCACCTTCCATTAAATTTTGTCTTGGTTTTCATGAAACTATAAAAGGAGAATCTAGTTCACAAGTTTGTGCAAGAATCTTGAAGGATAACAATATGAAATCTAAAATTCTTGTTAATATATAAGAAGTCACACAGATCAACATCCAAGGAAGATGAATTTTCAAAAAAAATCATTTGCTCCAAATAATAGAAACATTAATCGATTCTCTCCTCTAATCCATAATGTTGAGTGCTTTATATGTCATAATTATTGACATGTTGCAGCCAATTGTAGAAGCAGATTGTTTCAGTCTGAAGCAAGTAGTCATTGCACAAGAAGATCGTCAACTCCTAGGTACTCGGGTTTCTTTAAGGGATATTGTTTTGCTTGCAACATATTTGGTCACAAAGCTATTTATTGCAATAGAAGGAATATGAAACAAAAATATTATGATTCCTCTACTTCCTTTTCTGGTCATGTAGGATGTTATACTTGTAACAAGTTTGGACATGTAGCAAAAGAATGCAGGAACAAGGCAATGGATCTCTACAAACAACAAGTTGGTTTTCTCCAAGGCAAGCAGCCAGACCAAAATACTGTTACCAAAAGGAACAAGAAATATGGATCCACCAGCACTTCTCATATTAAGCAAAAGGAAGAGAAAAATAAGGTGTGGCCTTGCTCTTTTCTCATTTGAAGATGAATATAAATGGTACATAGATAGTGGATGCTCTGATCACATGACTGGAAATAAGAACAAGTTTGAATCTATCAAGAAAAACAAATATGGTAAATTTATCCTTGGAAATAATGCTCGAGCAAAAGTTCCGGGAAAATGTAAAGCCAAACTTGATAAGTATAGAAAAGCAGTTGATGCATTATTAGTTCAAGGGCTAAAGCAAAATAGTTTAAGTGTGGGTAAATTAGCTAACAAAGGATGCATAATTGTGTTTACATCAATTAAATGCAAGTTTACAGATGAATAAATTGGAAAGGTTATAGCAAGAGCATAAAAAAATCTAGATAAATTATATGTACTAGTAAAGAAGAATTCACGCAGAAATGAGAGAGATAATTCTTCTTCTTCAGATTTAGAATAAAAGAAGATGGTTTCTACTATATTCTATCTTACTTAATGAATTCTTCTAACTATGACTACAGAAGTGATGTGAGGTACATAACCTCATGAAGAGTAGGTGATGATTACCTAGTCCTCAAAATGTTTGGTGTATAATCTCAGGGGGAGCTATACAAATGTATATTTTGATGATGATTCCCATGTTGTTTTGATATTCATTTGGTATTACTGACATTGCATCTAATGTAGCAACAATGAATAGGAACATACAATACAGACTCAGGGCGAGTTGTGGTCATGAAATTTCAGCATTTTACTTTCTATATGCGGATCTCATAAAGTACATTTGTGTATATACACAAGTTTTGATCTAGATAGTCGAGTATGTTTCAAATTAGGGCAATTTTGAGGTCTAAAATGAGCCTCCTAAGAAAAATGTACAACCAAAATAAACTTTATATGAACCAATAGGATTCAAGACAATTATTTCAACCATTGGGAATGATTCACCATTTTTGGAGTAAAAAAGTAAAAAGATTAAAAAATAATAAAATAATAAAACTACTTTTTCAACTCATATTTTCAACTTATCTCCCTATGTGTTATAGACATATTTGGGCAAATCAACCCCAAACTTATATGTCGATAAACTAAGGCTCTTGAACCCCTAAAAGAGTTGTTTCATACCCTAAAAGAACATAGTCATCTGATTACACCATTCCCCAAAAGTTCCACCTGAGAAACCATCCAGAAATGGCCTAAACTAAACCATACTGACTGCTCCACTGGCAGGGTGCGATGCATACTGAGTGCTACACTACCAGGGTATGATGCATACTGATTATGCCTTCTATAGGGTGTGATGGGCAAGGATGGACAAATGTCTGAGACAGTTTGCTAGGTGGTTTCTTATGGAACCTTCTAGAAACTTCTCCTATGCCACTTGCCTCTCTGAATTCGCCCAGGGATGAGTAAGAGATCCAAGAAATATCCAAGAGGAACCAATTGTAACAAGTGGAATGACACTAATCAAACCTCATAGATGAGTCACACCCTTGCACACATCTATAAATGGATCCCTCATCTAAGAGATCCAGGGGCTGGAATATTGTGAATTGTAAGGAAGTGTTGATAGTTTGTGATTGAGGAAAGAGCATTGTATTGTTGGTGTGATCTTGCTATTTCATGAGGTGAAGAGGGATTGAAGCTGGGAGGATGATGTTGGATTAGACAACTGGGTTGTAATTCTCCCTTCTAATTAATAAAGTTCTTCAAGTTTTCTTCCATATGATTGTGCAATTGTGAATGTTATCATTTGTTCATTATATATCTGATTATGTAATGTTTATGTTGTAATAGATCATGATGCTTTGACAGTTCTTTGTTGTTGTACTTGTGCAGTTACTCTCCAAGCAAGTTAAGTACGGAGAGGAGTTGCAAGCTCTGCCAAGGGGGAGAGAGATCAAGCAAGGGATTAAGCGGAAGTTTTAGGTTGGTTCCTTTATCTTTCTCTTATCTGTTGCAGATAGAAGAAACCATTGAATTACTTTAAGCTATTGTTTCTAGGGTAGTTGCCAAACCTAGAGGGCTAGTCATTCGACAAGACACTATTTTTCCTCGAAACAAATTGGTGACTCCGCTGGGGAAGAACAGATGTCTGTTTGTTGTTATTGTTTATTTTATAAACTATAGACAGAGCCTAATGTTAGCAAGGTAGCCTTCGAACTGCTCTTACTCTGCAATTGCATAGTAGGTGAATGTTGCTTTAGTCAATCTCTGGTTTAGTTTATGAATTAAACATTGGACTTACAAGCACTCTAGATGCCCTTTTGGTAGCTCAGTAACCTCTCAAGACCTCCCTCTATACTTTTCTCTTTACTATTCATCATAGCTCAACCTAACTCATTGAAAACAGTTGCACATCTGAGTCAAAACCCACTTTAGTTGTGCTCCCTGGCCCATCGCATTGTCTGTCACTGTAACCCAGTATGCATCACACCTCCCGAGTGTGATAAGTGCTATGCATCCCTATTTCTATGAAGCCTAGGTGCGATGGCTGACTGAACCTTTTTCCATTCTAGAAATTGGGGGTTTTTGACCTTGTTTTTAGTTTTTTCTAGATGTTTTGCTGCTTATGAATAGTGCCTCTTTACTGAAGCCTACTTGCATCACATAGATCATCCTCCTTTAGAGTAGGATTAGTTAATGTTTTTATGTATTTGTTCATCATTTACAATCCTTTGTCAAAAAGTTGCTTAAATCGATCTGTCGCTTTGATACAAAAAGTGTCGTAATTTTCGTTTTGTGTCGAAAAGAGAAGTGTCGTGGATTATTCCTTCCCTGGATAGTCGATTGTACTTTTCGTTATATATTTGGTTTGATTTGTTTAAATTCGAAGTGTTGGAAGCATTTTTATTCAAAATTGAAAAGTGTCATTTAGTCTTCCTTTCTCTTTTGAAAAAGAAATTGTCGAAAATGTCACTTTGAGCAAAATATTTCAGATCTTTGCTACATTTAGTTTTCATTTTTGGCATTTTTCACATTAAGGGGAACAAAAACAAATACATGCATTTGCATTTAGCATTTTGTAGTTTGTGTGTGAAAAATGATTTAGGAAAATGCACTAGTGTGTGCTCTTTTCTCTTTGTTTGAAAGAATTGTAATCTTCTTTCCCTAGTAGCTAAGATTTTCATTGCTCAAAATAAACAAAGATTGTTTATCATTGTAGATTGCATTTTAGGAATTTCAAAATCAACATCATGTGGTGAAGCATTGAAAGGAAAACTTAAACAAGATCGACTTTAAAATAAATTTCAATGAACCTAACAACACTTTGGAACTTAACGCAACACATCTAGAGGTCTAGACTAGAGACGTGTTCCAACGTCACTAAAACTAGTACCTATCATTTTCATTGAAGGTTGGGTGATTCCTCCTCCTTGATACAACAAGTGCTAGCACGGACTTGTGCTCCCCGTATCGTCGCATATATATTGGGATACCACAATAGGCTTAAATCCTTTATCCATAGGAAGCCGAGTTTGTCGCCTTATTGATCGCAATGCACTGAACACAACAATCGGGAAGATTGACTGCCGTACATAAGTCCTTGGTAATTTCTCTTTAATTTATCACCAAGGTGTATATTGCAGTTTTGCGATTGGTTTGGTAATCCTATGTCTAGGTTTTCCAAAGTAGTCACTTTCGTTCCTTTTCAACTCTTTAAAAGAAAAGGTCCAATTTTATGAGAGATTTTTCGGCGTAAATCACATGAAATTTCATTTGTCAACGCGTTTTGAACCAACCAGTGTGGTTCATCGTTAAGACAAGTTGAAGAATCAGATCTAGCTTTGCATATTAAATACTCAGAGCAGAACATCCAACGGCTATATTTCTTGACCAAGCAACGGCTATATTGACTAACAGCTAAATTTGACTAGGAGACAAAAAAAAAGTTCCATAATATCTTTCAATAACTACTAATTTAAAAATGATTTTATTTTATAATTTATTTTATTTTATATATAAAATAGTCCCTTTATCTTAATATATATATAACTTAACTATGTATATTATATTACTCTATTTAATAAACTTTTTAACTAACTATTAATTTAAATTAATTAATTTATTTTATGATATATTCGTTTATAGTCCCTTTAACCTTGATTTTAACAAGAATATAACTAACTAACAATTTGATATTTATTTGAATTAACTTAATTATCAAAATAAAGGTCATGCCCTTAATCCTGTCCAACTAACTGTCTCCTGGTCAAATTTAGCCATTAGTCAATATAGTCGTTGCTTGGTCAAGAAACATAGCCATTGGATGTTCTACTTTGACTATTTAATATGCAAAGCTAGATCTGATTCTTCTACTTGTCCTGACAATGAACCACATTGGTCAGTTTGAAACGCGTCGACAAATGAAATTTCATGTGATTTACGCCGAAAAATCTCTCATAAAGTTGATATGGATCACAGAAGCCTCAATTCAACAAGAAAAGGTCCATTTGAGCACTTGTCCTTTCAGGCTCATTAAAAATCGAAGGAGACTAGAGTCATCTTTAGCTTTTTCTCGACTCTTAAAAATTGAAAAAGAAAAGTTGTGTCAAAGCGTCATTGAAATTAATTGAAATTGGAATAACATCCATGTTCCTTAGTTGATCTTAGGTTGAGACATATGGCATCGAATCTGGAGTCCACTAATCAAGGGATCCCTTTTGAGGGGAATCCTAGTCCTTTTCCTTCTTTGGGAAATATTGGTGCTCCTTATATGGCTACATTGTCCCTTCCAGGACTCACCATTGGCTTGCCAGTATGGTTGTTTTCAACCTTGTGGTTCAAAATGTTGTGATTCCTCCACAATCAAATCAACCTCTAGTTGATACTGAAGTTGACCCTTCACCTTCTTTGTTTGTTTCTCCCTCCCCTTATTCCTCTTCGCTTGGTGAAAGTAGTGATGCTAGTAACCAGGTGGCTGAGAAGAAGAAGAAAGGGAAGGAGAAGAAGAAGAAGCCAAATCAGCAAGGGGACAACCAAGCAACCATTGGTTTGAATGCATCATCTGGTGAAAATCCGCACATTAAACTTCCCAAAGCCAAATTTCCATGCATAATTTTTAGAGGAGACCATTTTCATCAAGATTGTCCTTGCCTTCCTCGAATCTTGAAAGAATGGTCTCCCCGTTCAAACCATCCTTTGTCTTCAACTTCTGGAGATCATGTTGGTAACAAATCTTCGATTAGTGACAGTAAAGTTCACGGACAGAAAGG
The DNA here is from genome assembly GCA_000404065.3 of Pinus taeda. Classification (NCBI taxonomy): domain Eukaryota; kingdom Viridiplantae; phylum Streptophyta; class Pinopsida; order Pinales; family Pinaceae; genus Pinus; species Pinus taeda. The sequence continues at coordinate 12,494 of APFE030300850.1, read as the reverse complement.
AAAGGTCAAATTTCCATGTAGGTTATGTGAAGATAATCATTCCCTTCACCGTTGTCCTTTTCTGGATGAATCTAAAAGAGTGTTGGATGACTGTCCTGCTTCACCACAGTGACTTCCATCTGGCTACAGGAAACTCTCCCCAAGTCCTTTACTAGTTGAAAGACTGACTGACTTAAATCAACTGTCAGTCGAAACCACTCTCTCTGAAAGTGAATCTTACGAGTCTATACCTGACCAAATTCAACAGGTCGAGGTGACAGTTGGCCCAATTTCACCTTCAGATAATTTTACCCATCCCAAAGAGAGTGAGAATGATACCATTCAAATTCTCTTTGTTACTTCAGATTCTAATAAACTTGGGGGAAATCCATCTGTTCCATCTAGACAAGAGGAAAACCTTCCAGTTTTCATAACTCAAGGGGTTAATTCTCCCATTTATTCGGTACCCCCTCCAAGTAGTCTAGTCACTTCATTTGATTGGAATCGACTAGCAAGATCCCGCCTTCCCTCTTATGTACCTTTCCAGATCATAGTACAAGTTTGTAAAATGATCATGTCTGGCACTATCATAGATGAAGGTGCATCAATGAGTATCCTTTCCTCAACTGCTTGGAAAGCACTTGGTTCACCACCGCTTATGCCTGTTACACAAAATCTGTTAGGCTTTAACAAAGGAACCAGTCGACCGTTAGGGATCCTTCTGAAATTACCGATCACTTTGGGAGGGAAAACCGTTCATATGAACATGATGATAGTCCCAGGACCATTAGATTACAATTTACTTCTGGGGCATGACTACGTTTACAACATGGAAGCTATTGTTTCAACACTCTTCTGAGTGATGTGTTTCCTACATGAAGGAAAAATTGTCACCATTGACCAGCTTTCATTTCCCGGTTCAAGCATAGCTCCAAGTCAATTGTCATCCCTAAATGGTCCTTTTGCATCAACTGTATCAATTGAACCTTCATTCCATCCACCTGATAGCTAGGAGTAATCTGGTGAATGTAATGAAGCTTAGGGGGGCATGCACCCTTGTCTATTCTAGATGCACCTAGTTGTAAAGATAAGTTTCCCTGTAGGTTATGTGATTGGTCTGACACACCATTCACCTTTGCCTATTCTAGACAAAGCCAAGGAGGTGTTTTGTCTATTCTAGATGAAACCGTCCTGCCTAACCATGGTGATTTCCATATGGTTATAGGAGATTCTCCTTTTCATCATACTGGGGGTATGCAAACCATTCTCATTTCCTTTTTCAATTTTCATTTCAATTTTTAGTTTTGTCGTTTTTTCAATTTTTAGTTTTGTCATTTCAAGCTTATATAAAAAATAAAAAACTGCAACCAAGCATAGTTCCCCCATGGTTCAAGCTTGTCAAAAAATGAACCCACCTTCAACTAAATAACCTTTGTAATTGCCATTTTATCAACCTTTTGAACCTTTTTTGTGTACCTCTCATCACCACCATCCCTTTGGCTGATCATACGCTTCCACTTGGTTGTTTCACCGGAACCAATTGCTACCCTAGACACCACTTGTTCCTAAAAATCAAGTCTCCTTTAAACCCTTTTCAAACTTGTTAAATATGAAAATATTGTTGAGTGTCGGCCTTTTCCAGCTCATTAAAGTGATTGGAAATGTCATCCCTCCTGTATGATTTTATACTTTTTCAGACCCGAGGGATTATCTTACGAAAAAGTGGAGCACTTGTCTTTTTCGGCTCGTTAAAGTGATCGGAAAAGTCATCCCTTTTGTATCATTTTATCCTTTTTCGGACTTGAGGGATTATTTTATGAAAAATAACTCTTCGAGTTTTCTTTTCGTCCCTTTTCAAATTCTCTAAACATGAAAAGGACTGAGTTATCCTTGTCGTTAAACTTGTTAAAACAATAGTGGCAAAATTGTCCATTCTAGACGAGGCCGAGTTTCACTATCGTTAGACTCGTTAAAACATAGCGACAGGTTTGCCTGAAGGGAAAATTATAGAACAAGCATATTTTATCCTCCTCAAGCTTGAAAAAAATAAAAAGGTACTAGTTAGCAACGGTTGGGGAAAAAGGGAAAAAACTTGAAGAATTTATGGGAGCAGGTCGCTCTTCAACATGACACTTTCACTCCATCACCATGATTGAGTCGGGTTGGGTTATTCCGTTCACTGGTCATCTCACCATTGGTCTTTCACACCATCCATCTTTTGGGGTTAACGCGACCAATCCATCTTAGTGTCGTCGACATGTTCAAGATAAGTCATTCAGTTGAGAAACCACAATCCAATTAATGTCTCATCCACTACAATACCTCCAACCTTAATTTTTTCATGACCACCATTCCCGAACCTTGTGTTGTCAGTCCATTTTCACCTCCAAAAATCATTTTCTTCATTTCGTGTTGTAGATGTGGGATACATCAAGGCCCTCTACAACGAGTCACTTCTTGTTGACATCATCTCACTATCCAAGAAGTTGACTTAGAAACACCCTTTTTAGTGCTTTGAAGCTTGCATACATCAATTGCAAGTTTCTCACTTCTGGCATCAGGTTGACATCAATGGCCTTTGACCGAAAGATTTTGCATGGTGTTCGACATTGGATCATATATTCACACCATGAAAATTGTACTGTAGTACCTTGAGGGTCATTATCATTATCGGTGATTCCTCTCGCGTCTGTTAGCAGCTCACATTATCAGCTGGTAATTAGGCGATGTCTTTCCATGTTCGACTTCAGAACATCTCTTCACATGGATTGACTTGTACATCGGTCGAAGATTGAACGAGTTTGAAGACCCTGGATCTAGTTTCATCCATCCGGGTTGTGATATATTCAGGGATATAAAAAAATCAAATATATGAAGGAGCTACATAGATGGTCATCCAAACCAATGATGATGACTCTACATATGAAGAATCACAAGTCTGCATCTATAGATGATTATCTTATTTATGTACATGAAATGAATTTATAAAAGTAAGCATGGGAATGCCTACCTCATCTAGATCATGAAATTTATATTATGATGATGTATTGTATTGTAACTTATGCAGGTCATCTTCCAGTTCGAAACCTCGGATCCTCATGATAAAGCATTTCACCCAACATCAATATTTACAACTTCATGCTTTACGGGGCAACTGTTGTAGAAATATTTGGGCACATTAACCCCAAACTTATATGTCGATAAACTATGGCTCTTCAGCCCCTAAAAGAGTTGTTTCACACCCTAAAAGAACATAGTCATCTGATTACACCATTCCCCAAAAGTTCCACTTGAGAAACCATCCAGAAATGGCCTAAACTGAACCATACTGACCGCTCCACTAGCAGGGTGCAATGCATATTGAGTAGTACACTTCCAGGGTGTGATGCATACTGATTAGGCCTTCTATAGGGTGCAATGGGTGAGGATGGACAAATGTCCGAGACAGTTTGTTAGGTGGTTGCTCATGGAATCTTCTAGAAACTTCTCCTGTGCCACTTGCCTCTTTGAATTCGCCCAGGGATGAGTAAGATATCCAAGAAATATCCAAGTGGAATGACACTAATCAAACCCCAGAGATGAGTCACACCCTTGCACACATCTATAAATGGATCCCTCATCTAAGAGATCTAGGGGCTGGAATATTATGAATTACAAGGAAGTGTTGATAGTTTGTAATTGAGGAAAGAGCATTGTATTGTTGGTGTGATCTTGATATTTCATGAGGTGAAGAGGGATTGATGTTGGGAGGATGATGTTGGATCAGACAACTGGGTTGTAATTCTCCCTTCTATTTAATAAAGTTCTTCAAGTTTTCTTCCATATGATTGTGCAATTGTGAATGCTATCATTTGTTCATTATCTATCTGATTCTATAATGTTTATGTTGTAATAGATCACGATGCTTTGATGGTTCTTTGTTGTTGTACTTGTGCAAGTACTCTCCAAGCGGGTTAAGTATGGAGAGGAGTTGCAAGCTCTGTCAAGGGGGAGAGAGATCAAGCAAGGGATTAAGCGAAAGTTCCAGGTTGGTTCCTTTATCTTTCTCTTATCTCTTGCACATAGAAGAAATCATTACATTACTTTAAGCTATTGTTTCTAGGGTAGCTGCCAAACCTAGATGGCTAGTCATTCGACAAGACACTAGCTTTCCCTGAAACACTATGGGTTTACTCAAATTTAGAGCAGAAACACTCGTTGGATGCAAAATTTGATTCCTCATCCAAGGAGTACCCATGTTGCATACTTTTGATGGACCCTGCTACACGAAAAATGAAAAATACACGAAAGAACATGATTGCAATCATGTTTTTCATGTATTTATCATTTTTCATGTAGTAGAGTCTGTTAGCACTCCAGGAAACTCTCCTAGGTTGTAGCTCGGAGATGCCTCGTAACATATAATCTTCAATATTGTTCTCTGAACTATTGGAATGGATGATGATTTGGAACAAGTCAGATGATCATTTCAGCTCCGTTCTCACTCAAGACATGCATGAACACTCTTAACAACACAAGGCTTTAAACCACTAATGCTCAATAGTTTGCATATTTAATGGATAGATGGAGAATTCTTAACTATACTAGCAGATTACATATATGAAAACACATGCAAATGGCTAGCTACAGGAAGCCAAGAAGCTTGCAAATCTAGTATATCAAAGTAGAGATAAGATGGAAGTTATTTGGCCTCAGATACACAGAGAACATGAGCGGACTGTTCAAGTGCAAGCGTAGAACAAAAGAGAAATGGATATTGAACGTATAACAACAAAAGAAGCATGTATTACTAAAGGATGTAGATGAGAAGCTTGAAGGAAAAGAGGAGGAACAGTCTCCAAAAGTTGGACCCTTCTTTCATCTTGTTTTTGGCTATTTATAGCTCATTTACAATGGTCCTAAGCCTTATGAGGCTTCATGTCTCTTAATCTATCCCTCTGTCTTGTTTAACCATATGATTCCCTCAACAGGCAGCATGATTCATAGGTTTCTTCTTTTGATAGAAGACTAACCATATTGAGATATTTTGGCAGCTTGTTGTGAAGCCTGGGAGCTCTCTCGCGCCAAAGATGCCCCATAATGTTTGTTAAGATGGTTGTTGCGTTGGTCGGACCGTTGATATTCCATGATCTCATTTGATTCGGGTTGCAGCATGTTGTGGCCCCTCTCTTTCCCTTTCCGGGATCTATCCATCGACCGATGTATCCCAGTTGAATCCCTCTTCTAGCATGTAAACATTTCTGGACAATGTTTCTAAGGATGGTTGGCCACCTGATCTTGCAAATGGAGTGGCTACTGGGCCTATGAAATCCATGCAACAGTCCCTTTCAAATGATAACCAAGAATTTTTTCTATTTCATACATAAAACACTGCAACTTTGTAAATCCTGCCCTTTTATGTTCTTTTCAAACCTCAAAATTCCTTAAACATGGTGTATTCTCTCATCGGTTCCACCCCCTGGGTCGTTGTAGTCTGTCGCAGCTGGCGTGGTCCCTTTGTTCCCCTTGTATTTTGAAATACTTAAAAACACGGGAAATACATGAAAATTGGCCTCCCTCTAGACTTCAAATCTTATGGACTTCAAATCGGCCTTATCACCTGTATAGAGGCCCTGCTCCTTCACAATATTCTGATGCAATCTTGCAATGCGATCTGATCACAATCACATATTTCTCCAGCCAGTGGTCTTCATATAACACGGCATATGTTCCTGTCGATTGCGAAACTCGATGCGATTTGGGCCCTAACCCTTGGTAATGTTCCGCTGCAATGTAGTGATGCGATCTAATCGCAATCGCTGATTACTCAACGCCGGGGCTTTATAGATTATGCTCTCCACCGCTGTGACTGCCAATGTGACTCACCAATTAACTATCCCTTCAGCTTGGCCGATTGCGATTCGGCCAGTTAGATCTGGGCCGTTGATCGGCCAGATCTAACGGCAGCCCTGCGTTGCTCTATTTGCACCTTCAATACTCTATTTTTTCACTATTTTGGAGTATTTTAGCCTCCCAATAGCATATTTCCCCCCTTCTAAGGGATTTTTGCATATGATTGTTTCGATCTTGGGATGATTTTAATCAACTCTTGAAGACTTCAAGAGTGTTTTGGATCCATTTTTTGGGCCAAATGCCAACAAGGCTAACACTGGCTCCTTCTGGGGATGAAATCCTTCCTGTGAGGTTTCAAGAATCACAGATCAATGCCTTTCCTATAAAACAAAATTGAATCTCCCCCTAGTGTTCCATTGGGCATGGAATCTTTTTAGCATAGACATAAAAACTGAAAGAAAAACATATGTACAATAATAAGGCTTTTAAGGCCTTAAATGAAATAGATTTTTAGGAACCACCCATTTACCGGGCTACCCAAAGTGTCTCCTCCTTCTATATTTTTGAGGATGAATGTATTGATGTGCTGAACTTGAGCAATGACAAAAGTACCTATCCATAAGGAGTCAAACTTGCCATGGTTACCTTTTCTTTTCCTTCAATGCATCCCATTTGAGCACCCAATCACCAACTTGGAAATTGTCCAATTTTGCCTTCCTGTCAAAGGTTTCTTTGATTTTCTTCTGATGGACTTGTGCCTTCTCAACCAGCGACTCTCTGATCTGTTGTAGTTCAACTAGGTTATTCATTATTCTTACCATGTCATTTTCTTCATCTTGTTCTTCTTGCAAGAACTTAGCCACATGGAGGATCAGCTGGATAGGAAAAATAGCATCAGCACCATAAACTAGTTTAAATGGAGAACTCCCTATGGACTTTTTTATGGAAACTCTGTCAGCCCATAGTGCCAACTTCAACTTGGAATCCCAGCTCTTTTTTTTGTCCTCTAACAGTTTTTTGATTATCCTTACCAAACTCTTGTTAGATGATTCTACCAGGCCATTACCTTGAGGACAATATGAGGTAGAAAGCACCACTTGAATGCCCATGGATTCAGTCATGTCCATCAATTCTTTTGCCTTAAAAGTTGTTGCATTATCAGTGACTAGTTTGGTTGGGCAACCAAATCTAGTGAAAATATTCTCATTCAAGAACTTTATGACAACTTGATGATTGGCACTCTTAGTGGGTATAGCCTCAATCCACTTGGTGAAATAATCAATGGCTACTAAGATCCATTTGTGTTGGCCACTGGAATGTGGGTTAATCTCACCTATAAAGTCCAAGCCCCACTGTTGGAAGGGACCATTGACATGTATTAGCTTCAAAGGCAGAGATTTTAGATGTTGTCTTCCTGCAAACCTCTGGCACTTGTCACAAGATTTTACAAAAGAAAACACATTAGTGAATAGCGTAGGCCAATAATGCCCAGCCCTCAAGATTTTGTGAGCTGTGGTTTTCCAATAATGATGCCCACCACAAATGCTAGAATGAAACTGGTGTATGACCTCTACATATTGTTCTTTATCTAGACACCTCAAGAGGATTCCGGATGGGTCTTTCCAAAAAAGCAGGTTTTTGTTAATGTAGAATTTGGCTGATCTAACTCTAATGGTGCGATCTTGACTTGAGCTAAGCCCTAAGGGAACTTCCAGCTTCTGCAATAAATGGACTATGCTGGAATACCATTCGCATGTGGCTAGATTTTCAGCCAAGGACTGATTCTGCTTTTGCTCTTCTGATGCTCCCTTTTTTTGCTCAACATCTGCATTTAAACCCATGCAATTTATGTCTAACAAGCTGCAATTTTCTTCGGCCATGAGCTTAGCCAAGCCTTAGCCTTTGACAAGCTTAGTGGGCTTCACCTCTATGTCGAATTCTATGAATTTTGCAATCCATTTTGTCCTCTTTCCATCAATATCTGGCTGAGTTAAGACATCTTTCATTGAGGCTGAGGGCACATATGCAATTACTTTGGAATGCAGAATATAAATCCTGAATGCTTCTCAATAAGGTCATACCTTAGTTCAACATCCCTTAGAGTTTTGCTGAAAAAGGCCACGGGGTGCTCTATGCCTTCATCATTTTTCTGCAACAAAACTATTGCTGGTGTATCATAAGAGGCAAAAGAGAAGATACAAAACTCCTTAGTGTAATCTAGGCTGATTAGAGTGGGAGCTTCCATGATAGCTTGCTTGATGGCTTCAAAAGAGCTTCTTGAAGCAACTGTCCATTTTATCTTCGATCCTTTCTTCAGCATGGAAGTGATGTGCTTTACTAACTCTACAAAGTTTGGAATGAACCTCCTTACAAAGTTTATTTTACCTAGGAAGGATTAGATGCCCCTTTTCGACCTTGGGATGGACAATGTCTGAATGGATTGAACCCTTGCTAGATCAATCTTCACACCTTCAGCAGAAACAATATGTCCCAGAACTTTTCCTTCTTATAGAGCAAACTGTGACTTCTTTTGGTTTATTGAGATTATGAACTATCTATAATTTAGGAAGACCTTCTTCAAATGCTGTAAATGGTCTTTGTGGCTATTGGAGAAGACTGTTATGTCATCAAGATAAATAAGGACAAACTTGTCCTTCTCTCCCATGAAGGCTATGTCCATGGCCCTCTGGAATGTAGCCCACACATTCATCGGTCTGAAAGGCATCTTGGAGTACATGAAACTACCCCAAGGAGTAGTGAAGGTAGTATTTTCTTGATCTTCAAGATGTACAGTAGTCTGATTGTAACCTAAAAATCCATCTAAGAAAGACATGACTGTGGCCCCTGAAACTTTTTGTAGCAAGTGTTCCATCTTGGGTAGGGGATAGTTATCCTTTTTAGAGCACTTGTTCAGATTTTTGAAGTCGACGCAAAGCCTGATTTCTCCATTTTTCTTCCTTACCACCACCAAGTTGGCTATCCACTTCGAATACCTTATGGGAATTATGATTTTGGCATCCAACAACTTCTTGATTTATTTCTCCATCAAAGGCAGTAAGAGAGGGCTTATAGGTCTTAATTTCTTCTTAAAAGGGGTGGTGTTTGTTATAAACATATTTGGGCACTGCAACCCCAATCACATATGTCCATAAAATGAGGGCTTCTAAACCCTTAAAAGTGTTGTTTCATACCCTAAAGGAATAAGGTCAACTGATTACATCATTTCCCAAAAGTTCTCCTTGAAAAACTGCTCAGAATTGGTCAAAAGTGGACCATACAAACTGCTCCATGCTGAGGGTGCAATGCATCTCACCTGTCACATGCAAAGGGTGCGATGCATATTGAAAATCCATTCTGTAGGGTGCGATGAGTGAGAGTAGACAAATGGTAGAGGCAGTTTGCTAGGTGGCTTCTAGAAACTACTCATTTGACACTTGCCTCTCTAAATTTGCCCAGGGATGAGTAAGAGATCATGAAATCTCCAAGTGGAACCAAGAACTATCCATGAAATGACACTAATCAAAATCCCAGAAGCTAACTCACCCACCTGCAAACATCTATATATGGATCCCTCATCCTAGAGATCCAAAGGCTGGAATTTTGTATTTTGTAAGGAAGTGTTGTTGGTTTTTCTGTGAAACATTGTATTCTTTGGGTGATCTAAGCTTTTCATGAGGTGAAGAGGGCTTTCATGCTGGGAGGATGGTTCTAGATCAGACAGCTTGGTTGTAATCCTCTCTTCTACTACTTCTATCAATAAATTTATTTGAGTTTTCCTCCATATACTTGTATATCTCTGAATCTTGTATTTGTGTATGCATTTGTATGGTTAATATACATGTGATCCTATATTGTTTATGGTTATAGATCTCTATGCTTTGATGGTATTTTGCTGCTTTGACTCTACAGGGGTTCTTTGAAGTGGGACAAGTGAGAAAAGAGTGGCGAAAGCTCTATCAAGGGAGAGAGGAAACAAGAAAGGAGACTAGTGAAAGACTGAGTTTGGTACTCTTTGCTTCTCTTTCATCTATCTCTCATAAAGGAAAACACAAGTGACTTTAAATTGTTTTTTTCTAAGATAGCTTCCTGTCTTAGTGGGACTAGCAACTCTGAGTAGACACTAGTTTTCCCAATAACAAAATGGTGACTCCGCTAGGAAATAATAGTTTGTTTGTATGTTTCTATTTGTTTGCTTTATAAACTACAAACGAAGCCTGAAGTTAAGCCAGCTAGCCTTCGAACTACATTTTCTATGCAAGTGCAAAGTAGATCAACGATGCTTCAGTCAATCTCTGGGTTTGTTTATGAACCAAACAACTGACTTGAAAACATCCTAAGTGCCCTGGTGGTAGCTCAAATAACCTCATTAGATCAGCCCCTATACTGTGTGTTTATTGTTTATCATTAGCTCAGCTTAAATCGTTGAACTTAGCTGCAAACTGTGAGTGAAAACCAAGCTCAGTCTCATCCCTGGACCATTGCACTGTCTCTAATTGGCAACCTGGATGCATCACACCTCCCATGTGTAGCAAGTGAGATGCATCCTTGTTTCCTTATGTTACAGGTGCGATGATTGAATGAGACTGTTTTTGCCTCCAGATTTTGGTTTTTCCTTTATTGTTTGCAGCTCTAATCAGTAGTTTTGTTGTCTATGATCAGTATATCATTGTTGAAACTCTCTTCATTTTCATTATTTAGCCTCCATTGATAAGGAATTGTGAATGTTTTTTTTATGTATTTTTCATCATTTATAGTCTTCCTTTGCAAAAAGTAGCTTAATCGAATTGTCGTCCTTTGATTTGAAAGTTTCACAAGTGTCGATTTCAGCCAAAGAAAAGAGTGTCGTAAAGTCTTCCTCTTTTAGATAGTCGATTACACTTTTTCCATTGTATTTGATTTGAATCATCAATTCTTTGAAGTGTCGAAAGCAGTTTTCAAGTCAAAATTGAAAGTGTCGTCTAAATCTTCCTTTCGTTTTTTGAAAAGAAATTACTAAAGTGTCACTTTGAGGAAAGATAGTTCAAATATGTACTTAGTTTTCTTTTTGTCATTCTCACATTAAGGAAACTGAAAAACAAATACATGCATGTGCATTTACATTTAGACTGCATGTGGAAATTGATTTAGGGCAGTGCATCTTAGTGTGTGCTCTATGCTCTATGTTGAAATAATTTTACTTCTCTTTCTTTAGTAGCTAGGATTTTCATTGCTAAAAGAAAGTAAACAATTGTTTATCATCTTAGATTGCATATTTAGGAATTGTATATCTACATCACGTGGTGAACCTTAAAGGAAAACTTCTTACGAAAGATCAACTGTAAAATAAACCTCAATGAACATAAAAACGCTTTGGAACCTAACACACAACATCTAGAAGTCTAGGCTAGAGACGTATTCTGGCGTCGTAAAGCCTAGTAACTATCATTTTCATCGTAGGTTG
>APFE030300849.1:0-19981 GCA_000404065.3 Pinus taeda | reverse complement strand
GAGTGAAGGATTACCAATGAAAGAATGTTTGGTCATTGTATGCAGGTTTTGTATAGCTGACTTAGTTGTTGGATATTGATGATGCTGCTAAGTGTTTGTATTGTAGAAGTGAATTTAGCTTGGTAACCAAGTTTATGTCACATTTATTTGGTTGGATGTTTGATGGTAGGTTGATGTAACTTGAGCAGAGATTGCATTGCAGTTTGTTTTTGTATTGTTATTGAGCACAAGTGGATCCAGTTTGAGAATTGTGAAATGTGGTCCACTGTGGTGAATGGAAAGTTGAAGTCTTCAAGGCAAGTGGTGGCTTGCTGAGTAGGGTGGTAGGGTGGTGTATGACGAAGATTGGAGTTTCCTTCAGGTCGGAGCTTGAAAACACTTAAAGGTGGCAGGGTGGTGCTAGCACTGGTTGGAGCCTATGCAGTGTGTTGGAGCATCCTTTCATTCAGAGTTGATAAAACAAAGGCATTGGAGCATCCTTCCAGTTGGAGTTGGTAAATTAGGGCGTTGGAGCGTCCTTCTAGTTGGAGTTGGTAAATCAGGGATTTGGAGATTCCTTCAGGTTGGAGCTTCCTTCAGTTGATGTTGAAAATCTTGGAAGTTGGGGCTTCCTACTGAAGGAAATGTTTGACGAGCTATATTAAGTAGTGTTTAGTGGTTTTTCTTCTAGAAGGGTTTCCACCAAAATATCTTTTGTCTACTGTCTTGGATGTTGTGCATTGTTGAATGGTGTTGCTAATTTATGTTTTGATCTAATGCTAATGATAATTAATGCTCTGTGAAGTTAAAATAAACTAATTGAAGAAAAATACTGATTCACTCCCCTCTTAGTATTTTTAACAATAAAACAATTTGTGGACAAAGTGGTGGAATTATCTCCAACTTTAGCTTTGAATGATGAAATGAAACATAAAAAGAAAGGGCTTCACATGGCAATTTTTTTTCACGAGAGAATCCATCAGATTAGAACAGGTTATGGGATGATTTTATCCAGGGGAACTTCGGGATGAGGATCTTCAACAGAATAATACTAATGGTGAGAACGTTGCACTCGCTAGTAACCTGAAGAAGGGAAAAGGGAAGTTCAACAATGTCAACTAGAAGCAAGATTTGAGCAAAGTGAAATGCTTTTCATGTGGCGAGTTTGGTCATTATGTGAGTAAGTGTTCGCATAGGAAGAAAGGAGGGAATGAGAAGAAGAAGGAGATTTTTTACACAAGATGGAGTGAAGAGGACTATAGAATGGAGTGAAATTATGGAGAAGTGGAGGATAAAAGATGCCATTCGCACTAGGATAAGGGAAGAAGTTTCGAGTGAAGTTAAGGTGAACAAAGGAGAAAACTAGTGTGCACTAGTCTTTTTTGCATGATGGCTTGAGTTACACTAAAGTTGTGGAGGATGAGGTGGCCACATTCACTTGCTACGGAAGCTTCTTTTCATTAGAAAAGAGGACAAGGAAAAGGTGCCATGCACACTAGTTGAGCGGAGACAAACTGGAAATGATTGAAGATAAATTGATGTAGTGTGCCTCTCGCTCTAGATTACTAAGGAAACAACTTAGTCAATTGAAACCAAGTCCCAGTCGACTGGTCCTAGTGCCATCTCACTCTCTTGTCAGTGCATGTGATCTCTGACGACTCCATAATTAACCTAGTAGACCGATGTGCTTTGTGACATCACTAACCTTTCATTTGTGCATCTAGATCTTGCCATTTTTCCATTGCAGATGCTACCACGTGTCAACCATTGAGATTGGCATGTGTCACTCATGCAAGGCCACTGCTAAAAATAGAAAATTGTTTGCATGTCCTCAAGACCATACTCATCGAACTCATATTTCAGTGAAGAGTAAAAAATATGCGATAAAAATTGCTATGACATGTTGATGAAACCACCCACATTGGACCCAAGTTCGAATATGTGGCCAAATTTGACATGCAAAGCATACTAAAATAGAATTGTCTCTCATGTTGTTGGAAAGTATCTCATTGAAATTGTAAGCTCACAAAGATCTCAAATATATCATTCCAACTAACATGCAAGGCTCTGAATTGAAGTTGTCATTGGTAGTATCATGCATGTAATCGGAAAAGGCCTCATTGGAATCCTAAGCTTGGGAGGACTCTCAATATGTAATAATACTACCATATGTGCCTTTGAACTCTATCTTTTAAAAAGTATGGGAGTTGCTAAAAATAGAAACTCTCTCCAATCTGATGAAAATATGTGTAAGAACTATGTTTGATAACCAAACCATCACTGAATCCACATCGCAACTGATCTCCATGGGAACCTAACTCTGGCTCAAGCAAAGCTGCATCTGAATATATCTCTGAACCTGCCGGTCTGTTGAAATGTATTGGTCATTAACCCTCATATTTGCAAACCTCTAGCTCAAGTAAAGTTGCATCTGAATATATATTTGAACCTTCAGATATGCAAAGGGGAAAATATATGGGTTAGTAGTAGGTAAGTTTTCTTGTTAGTCATTCATGATTGTTGACGCTAATTATGAGATTCCCACGTAAATGAAACACTTTGGTAATGGTGTATATAAACAATCAATAGTTTAGGAGCAACCTCCTATAACCATGGTGTTAGGTGGTAGTTATAAGTTTTAATCTATTAACATGAAGGGACTTTACAAGCTACTGTTGAGAAATGTAACTAGTTTCAGTCTTTTCGGTCTTCATAATTGTTGTACTCATTTCAATATGTATCCTACGTAACAAACAAGAAAAGAAGAAAGAAAAAATATTATGAAAGCATGGGTTTCATGTTCATTATTGATGGTCTTCTAGGTAAAAGCATGTTTTTCGTGCTTCTAGGGTTTGTTAGGTCTTAGGATTTATTGTCATGAGTCAATGGAGCCAACATCATGTTTATAAGACCCTTTCAAGCAATTTGTAATTGTAAAAAATAATTATTTTTGAGTCTAGAAATTACTGGAATCTCTGAGAGTACAAGTCAGCCTGAAGGAGGAAATTCAACCCCTTTAGACGACTATATAAAGAGGAGTTCAACTTCATTTGAAGATACACACATTCACAAGTTCGATCTACAAGAAAGAATTCAATCTACAACTAGGTAGTTGCAAGAAGGAGAGGGAAGGTGAAGATGAAGGAAGAAGGGAAAAATTTCTTGTTTTTAGAGCTCTATCTCTCTCACATGTGTGAAATTCTAGGGCTTTTGGGTTGCAAGAAGAGGTCAAAGTAACAGAGCTGAGTTGCAGTAGGACGAAGTGGAGAAATTGGTAGTTGGAAGGAAGGAAAATCTGCCTAGACCTCACTGAACTTAGGAAGAGACGTCTTTCTCTTGGAAGGTCCCAAAAGGTCAAATTAGGGTTTCTTCAAGAGGTGCATGGCCGAAGTTGTAGGTATAGCAGCAATGTTGTAGCTAGCAGATCGAAGTTGCAGTTTGTAGCGGTTTGTGCAGATTCAAAAAGGACTTGAGGAAGGGCTAACTTGGTACTGGGAGGATGACTTGGTCTATGGATTGGGTCTTTGTATCTCATTTGAAGCAGATTCGAAGAGTTTTTGGGTTTCCCCTTGAAAGGGTTTTGCCTTGGCTGAAAGCCTACATCGGTGTCCTCTTTTGTTGTTATTTTTTGATGAAAAGATATAACCAAAGGAACACAAAGATAATTGAGATTCGCAAGCAAGTATCGAGGTCAAAGAAAATAAGTATAATAAGTTACCACTTTTACATTTTTCTAACATGGTTTCAAAGTGAAGGTGAGCAAGGAAGGTAGCCAGAAGGACACTAGTAAGAATTGTTGATCAAGGGATAGGAAGCTCTTAAGGCCTAAAAGAAGCACATTATCTCTTGAAGAGATATGGTTAAAGACTCATTGATAGCAAATCTATTAATCTAGGGTTTCTAATACATCAATCTCGCAAGTAGGGTGTTGATCTCGCAAAGAAGAAGTCTACTTGGAAAGCATCGTTCTTGGAAGGAGACATCCTTCAAGAAAATCTCCTCAAGGCTCTTGAAGACATCAAGAAGGTTGGAGATGTTATTCAAGTAAGCAACACACTATCTCATAATGGCTAAATCTTCAATTCATGTAGTTTCTTTTTGCAAGGAGAGAAATAAGCTCATTATGGCTTCAAACTATCTAGCATGGAAGAAAAGGATTAACTTGATACTCATAGAGCAAGATGTAATTGGATATGTTAATGGAGAAGTTATTGAACCTTAGAAAGATAAGACACAAGAACTAACAAGGTACAAGAAAGGGGAAGTAAGAGCTCAAAGGATCATAGTTGAATCAATTAAGGATTTTCCTGTTCCATCTGTTACAACTCTGAAGACTTCTAGGGCCATGTATGACAAACTAGTAAATTTGTACTTTGTAAGTACAACAGGTCAAAAGTTGTCATTATGGAACAAGCTATATAGACTGAAGAAATCAAAGGATGAGGATATGACATCTTTCCTCTTGAGAGTCTCTTAGCTAAGAGACCCTTTACAAGGACTTGGGGAACTAACACTGATTCTGAAGTAACAATATGTGTTCTAAATGCATTACCACCAGAATGGAGCAAATTTGAAACAAGTGTCTAATCCAAGAAGGATTCAACTCCCTTTGATGAGTTGTGGGCACAATGCACACTGGAAGAGTCGAGGATCAAATTCGAGGATGACATTGGATCAGATGAGCAGTCTTAAGCCTTTCTAGCCCGAGTGAAGAAGATGAAGAAGGGAAAGTTTGGCAAGTCCAAGAAGAAAGATATGTCCAAGGTTGTAATGTTCCAAACTTAAATAAACAGTGATATGCAAAGCAAAAATGATTTACAACACAAAAATTTTAAACAATCAGCAAATGCTCATAAAAACTCTAGAATTAAGAACCAACGGAGCCATTTTATTAATCAATGGAGCAAGTACAATAGTATGGAGGAATGCACTTGGGCCTGCCTCAATGGCAAGCGTGACAGAACCTAGGTGACAATACAATGATCTCAAATGCTGGGAATGACTGCTCTAATGCTTTGCGCTATCCAGAAAACTTCATTGTTGCCTGGAAAGAGACTGCAAGAAACTCCTCCGGTGCTCAAAAAATGATGAAACTTCAGCTAAAAAATCCTTGGCCAAAACCCACAAAAACCCAGAAATGGTTTGGCCTGATTTGGACTTCCCAAAATCGACCCCCAAAGGCACTATTTAGTCCCCAGTAATTCCATAGTGTCTGCTGCAAAGATACAGCTTAAAACCCCACCTCCGGTGCCCATAAAATTATGAAACTTTATATTTGGGATCCTTGTCAAAAACCCAGAAAAACCCAAAAAGGTTTCTGGTTGGTTTAGACTTCTGAAATTCGACCCCCTTGGAGCCCAACCTCAACTGCAATTGCAAAACTCAGCTGGCTAGAAATTGCCTGTAAATCCTCCTGGAAATGCCCCCAAAGTGTTGGGCTGGCCCTTTCTATCTAATCCCTGACTTCCCGAGTGAGCTCTTGGCCTAAGGCACCTGCTCCTAAGCTCCACGAAAAACTGCTGAGTGGCCTCTGCGCTGTCCCCTAGCCCAACGATTCGAACTGTTGGAATGTTGGCTCTTCTGGCTATAAAACTCAGCAAGAATGCTGGTCTATTGCTGCTATCTCAACTCACTAACTCTCTGGCCAACAATCTGATCTCTGCTGGCCTCTATCTCTCTCTCGGTATTCTCTGGCTGCCTTGTGTTGGGTGGTGGTGCAATGTCACTACCTCGGAACTCCTGAAATTGTTGTAGAACTGCCTCTCTAGGGCAAGCATGGATGGTCCCCCGAAGTAGAGGTTGAATCTCCTGCTTGAGAGATTCGTGACTAAACAACCGGTTGACTAAGTTAAACAGAAGAGTGAACAGTGAACTGATTTTGTTTGCAAGATGTATGAATGAATCCCAAAATGAGAGTTCCTCCCTCCTTATAACTCCTTGGGCCTCCCTTGCCTCATGTAGGCCCCTCCATCCACCTATTCGAATTTCCCTCCAAGCTATTCGAATGGGCCAATTCAAATCCCCATGTGGGTGGCCCCCCACATTCCACTAGCATCCAAATTAAGTCGAATTGCCTCCTAAGTCCCTAAATCGAAAATGATGGGTTCTCTTCCTTAGCCAATATTGTGCAAAATTGTGTAGCAGCACCTTGTTACAAATGTGTTTGATAAGAGACATGACAAAGGTGCAATGCTTCAAGTGCAATGAGTTTGGACACTATAAGAGGGTCTGTCCAAATCAACTGAACAATAAGAGAAATGATAGAAGTGAAGCTCATTAGTCGAAGCAGTGTGAGAACCCGAGAAGAATCCAAAGAAGGAAGAAGTGAAGGATTTTTACTAGTGAAAGAAGGTTCACTAACTTCTAGGTTCTCTATGAATGGGTTTCATGCTCATTATTTATGGTCTTCTAGGTAAAAGCATGTTCTTCGTGCTTCTAGGGTTTTTTAAGTCTTAGGATTTATTGTCATGAGTCAGTGGAGCCAACATCACGTTTATAATACCCTTCCGGGCAATTTGTAATTGTAAAAGAGAATTATTTTGAGTCCAGAAAGTATTGGAATCTCTAAGAGTGCAAGCCGACACAAAGGAGGAAATTCGACCCCTTGAGAAGGCTATATAAAGAACAGTTCGACTTCAATTGAAGATACACTCTCAAGTTTGATCTACAAGAATGAATTCGATCTATAGCTGGGTAGCTTCAAGAAGGAGAGCGAAGGTCAAGAAGCAGGAATAAGGACAAAATTTCTTGGTTTTTGAGCTCTATCTCTCGTACACGTGCGAAATTCTAGGGTTTTTGGGTTGCAGGAAGAGGCAGAAGTTGCAGAGCTGAGTTGCAGTAGGACGAAGTGCACAAACTGGTAGTTGGAAGGAAGGAAACTCTATACCTCATTGATCTTAGGAAGAGCTGTCTTGCTCTTGGAAGGTCCTAGAAGAAGGTCAAATTAGGGTTTCTTCAGGCGTTGCAAGTTGGAAGTTGCAGGTTGAGTAACAGTGCATTAGCTGGTAGATCAAAGTTGTAGTGTGTAGCTGTTTGGTACGAATTCAAGAAGGACTTGAGGAAGGGCTGACTTGGTACTGGGAGAAGGACTTGGTCTAGGGATCGGGTCTTTGTATCTCATTTGAAGCAGATTCTGAGAAGAGAAAAGTTTCTGGGTTTTCCCCTTGGAGGGGTTTTTCCCTGGCTAAAAGCCTACATTTGTTTCTTGTTTTGTTTTTATTGTTTCTTAATATTCTTTGATGAAAATATCTAACTAAGAGAACACAAAGAAGATAATTAAGATTCATAAGCAAGTATTAAGGTCATAGAAAATAAGTATAATAAGTTGCCACTTTACTTTTCTCTAACACTGCCCCCTTCACATGACACGTTTCATCTCAAGTAGTATTGATTGGCATGATTATCTTGGTCTTTGAGTGATATATTGGATGGAAAGCCAAATTGAATGGCACCTTGGTTATCACATTGAAGTGATGTCTACTGCTCATGATGAAGTCAATTCTCTTCCAGAAGTGACTGCCATCATGCACCTATATGAGTTGGTTCTTGGTTGTTTTTGTACTATATATGCAGTGTCCAAATTTACTAGGTGTATCGTTGGAGTCAAAAAGGGGTTAATCGTATCCCCACCCTTTTTAATATCTATAGAGTGTTGAGAAATCTAGGGCATAACAATTAGGTGATTTCTCTTCTAATGATAACTACTTGTGAATGCCTTTTACTTCATTAGATTACGATCTTCTCTTTAGTTAGATTATTATAGTGTTCTTCTTCATCAAACAACTACCAAAGCATAAACAATAAAGAGACAAGAGACACAAAATATAGGCGATCAGCCAGGGCCAAAACTTCTCCCACTTGAGAGGAAAACCCAAACGAATTCTTCTTCTTATAAAGAGTTCGATTGACGAATACCAAGACCATGACCAAGACCCTTGACCACAACCCCTCCAGGATCAAGTCAATCTGATGAACCATTTTCTTGCACAAAGTCAACTTTAGTTAAACACACCTTCCAATGATGATGGCTTCTCCTTCGACCCCCTTTTTTAGGACCTGCAACCTTTTGTCTGCAATTTGATTTAACTGCAGAAACCCTAGATAATTCGTGTGGTCAAGATAATGGAGAAATTGGCTTCCTTTCTTCTTCGTTTGATGAGATATCTTTACTTCAACCACTCGACCTCCAATATGACTCCTCTATCAAAATTTAGTCTTCTATGGTGACTGTAATCTTAGCCAAGAAGTGTTCCCTTGTTGCAGATCATATGTGTGGAAAGGATGTCTCGAAACAGGCCCAAAACGATTCTATTTTTCTTTCTTCCTTTTTGTTGTTCCTTCACTATGGTACATGACTCCTTTTTGTTGCTAGATCCAACTTCTGTGATTGTTTCTATGTGTCCTTTGGGAGAGGCCGAGTCCTCCTTTATATAGGCGTTGCTGAGCTTCCAAAATAAGCGACATCTCTTGACAGGCTGACTTGACTTGTGGTTTGTATCCTTGATCTTGGAGGGGTTTCCTTTACAATTAGACTCATATTGACTCAAATAAATATGCAACATACCCAAGAAGAGTTATTCATACATGACAAAAATTCTTTTGACTCTATAAACTCAATGACATGTCCTAGAAGCTCTCAATGGGAGCTTGACCTAAAATAAATTTCCCTCGAGCATGAAACCCATGCCTCAAGAAACAATAATTCTAAATTTATTTTTCTCTTTTCATTGAATACATAAAATCAACATTCCATATGTCATTATGAAGATCGAACCTAGTTACATATTTCAACACTCCCTCTTAACTAGGGAAGTATTAATAATCCATACAAGGTATATGGACATTCTCAATATGAGGAATTCTCATAAGAGTCGTCAGATTGGTAACCCATCTGTATAGCATCATATCAACCAACATTGTAACATAGAAAGGCCTTGACTAATAGCTCTATCTCTTCACAAGATCAGAGCACAATGCTGGTGAGACCAATGATGTATAGACACCCTCATCGTTGTCTCTCTCGGAACATACCCCACCCGGGTTCTCAGGGTGTGTTCTCAGGGTGGGTTCTCAAGGTGCGTTCATTAAAGAATATCGGTCCTCTATGAATACTCTTATCTTGGATGCCCTAACTCATCCTCAAAGAGCATCGGATTCTAGATGTTTACCCAGTCGTTCATTCTTTCTTCCCAAGTGAAGAAAAGAATGATGTGTCTATCTCTCCCTCTTAATTAGGGAGGATATAGCTATTCCAATGAAGGAATGTACCTAAGCTCCCTCTTAGCTTTAGGAATTTGCTTCCAAGTTTCAACCAAGTAAGAAACTTGTTTTCTAGGCTC
Organism: Pinus taeda; assembly: GCA_000404065.3. Classification (NCBI taxonomy): domain Eukaryota; kingdom Viridiplantae; phylum Streptophyta; class Pinopsida; order Pinales; family Pinaceae; genus Pinus; species Pinus taeda. The sequence goes on along the minus strand of APFE030300849.1, from coordinate 10,664 downwards.
CCTCTCAGCTAGGGACCTACAACAACTCCTTAGGTGGAGATGATGGGACAACCAACTGCTTGAAGAACTCCTCCTCACGATGTCATGAACATCTTTTCTTTATTCAAGAGTCTTCATGTTTTTGGACTTCTTCGTAGGGCACAAACCATCCATCACTTTCATCCATGAGTCAATCATGTCATTATTCCTTTCATCGAGAAGTGATCCAACAGTTCATATCTAGCCTTTCTTTGTGCCATGCTTCCTTCTTCATGCCATGTTTCCTTAAGGATCTTTCATCCTACTACATGGACATCATGGGTGGAAGATATCCATAGATCTTCCCTTGGCAGCTCTGCATAAGCCCATTGAGATATTATTGAAAAATGAAGGAATGAACATTAAGTCAAAACTACCTTTGTGATGTTCTTTCATCATGACATCTTCTAGTTCGCGTCAACATCCTGCATACATATTGACACATATCCAAAAGATCTGTACTGTCAAGTGTCTCTTTTTTTTCTTGGACTTCATCAAAGTGTTCATATCTTTCATGGAGATATCCTAGTCAAATTTCTTAGTCCTCGGATGTTGATTGCCTTTTTCATAGTTGCATATTTCGTAATCTCTTCTTTTCTCTCGTCACACATTTCCTTCTAGGAACTTTCATTCATAGTTCCTCCAATTTGTCAACCACCTTATATTCCATATAAGGACATATTATGTTGATTTCATCCAGACAATGATGAAATTTGATGACTAAAAAAAGTTTCCTGCAATCCCAACTCGGTTTTAATTTTACCTTATCACTCCCATTCAGTTAAATGCCCTTTCCCATAAACATACATTCAACATATAGAATTCTGGAAATGAAATTTTCAGATTAAAACACATGAGATTGTCAACACATGTTGAAAATAAATATGGACATAAACAGATTAGCAACACACATAAAAATACACAAGTTTTTGGTCAACTTATACCCATGCAAAACCCCTTCAATCTTCTCCGAGGAAAACTTGTTAGAGAGCTATCCAAATTTATTTATCTTTCAAGTTCAGGAAAAATACATTTGTAGACAAAACAAAACAGCAAAATACAACTTATCTCTTCAGCGCGAAACTCCTTGAAAACTGTGCCCACTTTGCCTCGATTTCCGTACCCACTTGAAGTTGAAAATATGTACAATACAAATATGATTGTACGGACAATATTGTACGGATTTCGTACGAACAATACAGATTTCTGTACTGTTATACAGACGGTATGGTTTTTTCGTTCATTTTTTTTTCAAATACTTCTCTCGAACGGCGTGCAACTCACAACATTAATTGTTGTTCATGCTGGACCTTTTGTTGTCTTTTATGCTTTGATTTTCGTGCCCATCTTTGCCCAGAAATCACTCCTTTAACTTGCTGCAACAAATTTCTCTTTCAGAACTTTTCTCCAACTCTCAACCTCCTTTCTCCAATCTACTCATGAAGAATGAATGTAGTCTCTCTTTTCTTTTTCCCCTTTTGTTTCCCTAAATGACTTTTGGCCAACCCTAAGATCTAATGGCTCAGATTCATTTAGATCAAGGGATGAGAATAAATGTGCATTTAATTTTCACTTTCAATTTTTTAACTCACCCATTAAATAAAGTACCCACATTGTACTTTCTGTCTAAAGTTACTTTTCACTTTATAATTTAACATTGACTTTACCACTTATAAAGTCACTTTCACTTTATAAAGTCACACTTAGGAAAATAATTATTTTGGACACTTTTCCCTTGGTAGAGACTAACACATGGGAAACCACTTGTCTAAGGTACTTTAAAAATCAACAGACAATGTGTGACCCATGCCTCCTTGCATCCTTTCAAAGGTGGAGATCCTTTCTTTTGATCATGCTCTCAAGATAGAGCATTTATCCATGCTATCTGCAAAGATATGACATGACTTTATAGTATCGAATACAAGCATACATACCTCATTTTCTTTTAGGTCATCTTAGACTTCCTTTCAACATCTCCCTTGATTGAAGTAACTTCAATTCCTTGATCTGCTTTAGCTCTATTGTGATCGTACCATCATCCCATGAGTTCCCACAAGTTGGAATTCTTGATGAAACACTTTCTTCCATTTGATTGGCGAACCTTTTGATGAAGATTCCAATAAAGGATCTTGAGCATCCTCATCCAACAACTGTCTCCTTTTGATAGATGTATGATGAGCTTTGTACTAGATGACTTTTTCTTCTTTTTCCCAAAAGTACCACTTATGCTTCTCATGAGGTTACGAAGAGCTATATCCTTACATAGACTTCTATTTTAGCCATCTTTCATGCTTCTCTATGATGATGTCAGGATCTCTTGCTTTTAATGCTTCTATGATGCCATGATGCATGCTATCATTTTACTTAGTGAATCATGATTAACCATATCTTACAACAGAAAACTTGAGATCATGAACTTGAAAATAACTAGGTGAGGAAGACTATCTCAATCATAGTAGATATCTTTTACTTCCACTTTCTTGGACTTCTTCTATTCAGCTTCCTCCACTTCTTCGCTGATATGGGCTTCTTCTCTACCTCTTTTTTTATTGTCCTTCTTGAGCTTAGGACAATCTCTTTTGTAATGCCCATATTCTTGACATCCATAGCATTGAATCTTAGCCATGTTCATTTTCTTTTTCTGAGGATCAAATTTCCCATATTTTACTCTTCTCCTTGTCATAGCAACATATACTTGATTTTGATCACCTGATCCCACATCAGTTTTAGCCTGCAATTTGGTTTCTTCAATCTCGCATAGTGAACATATCCTGGAATGGAGCAACTTCTTTCTTCCCATAAATACTTGAAGTAAAGTTACCCCATTCCTCTGGTAGTGCATTTAGTACTATAGTGGTCATCTCCTTGTTAGACATTACTTCTCCCAGATCTTGAAGTTGATCCCTTATTTCGGATATCCTCATAAAGTATGAGGCTATCCCTTCTTTTGATATCTTTAGTTTGTAGAATTCTTGCCTTAGAGAGATGACTTCTCTTGTAGTGATTATAGAAAATAACTCTGCCAATTTGTCATATATTTCTTTTGAGGTGTCGAGTTTGGATACATATGGAATGAGGGGATCCTTGATGGATTCTATAAGAATCCTTTGAGCCCTCACTTGCCCTTTCATAAACTTTGCAAGTGTTTGAACATCTTCTTTCGTTGGTTTAGTGATAGATCCTTTGACATGATCCATAACCTCATTTTCAATGAGATTCAGATTTGTCCTCTTCTTCCATGCAAGATAGTTTGAAGCCCCAACCAATTTGTTGCTTTCCTTGCAAAAAGACATTTTGATAGATTTAGACATAAATATACTTGTGAAAAATGCTTCTCTATAGATGATAGAGAACTTTTCCTTGATGAAGAAAGATCTCTTCAAGAGTGATCCTTGACTTCACAAAGAAGGAGATCACTTTAGATCCTTTGATGGAGATGTCCTTGTTGATTATGATCAATGATGACTTCTTGATGCTTCTTGGATGATCTTCGAGAGAAAATTGCCTTTAGAACTTCTAAAGATGATGGCAACGTCCTTGATCTTGCTTCTCTAGTAAGAAACTTGATGTATAAGTCCTTCAACTTGAGTAGCGTCTTTGTGGTCTCTTGAGATGACTTGAGGATTCCAAGACTCCTTGATGGTGCAGACTTTCTTTTTCGATCTCGGGTTTTGATACTTCTTTGTAGATCTTGACTTCAAGATGATCCTCTTATATTTACTTTGATGTCTTTCTCGAGATTTGATCCTTGAGTGTCCCTTGATAAGATGCAACAATGGTATGTTCTATGCTTTAGCACAATTTACTTCAATGTTCTTTATCAACCCAATGACAATTTCCAATTATATCTAGTAGCAATCACATTAAATTAAACACATTGATAGGTAATGCAAATAGAACATAAAAACATGTGCATAAGAAAAGCCAAGACAAGAGGACACAAGATATGGCAGATGCCAGGGAAAAACCCTAATGTGGGGAACCCTTTGATCAAATATTCTTATTATTATTCAATAGTTCAGTAGAGAAAGAGAGTACAAATATCAAATTAACTTGCCCAAAACAATCCTATCAAATCAGTAGTCAACATCAGTCAATTGCATCCCTAACTAGGAAGTCAACGCTGGTCAAAGCAACACCAAAATGTCCTCCAAGCAGCTCAGTCAATAATAGTCCAATTTGGCCTTCCAACAGGGTCAAAGTAAGCCCAAAACGGTTTGGTCATCCTAGTCAAAGGAGAGAGAGAAAACACTGTTGCAATTTATGCGGTCAAATTTGAAGTCAACCCTAGTCAAACTGTCCCAATCAACTCGATTTTTGTGCCAATGAATGCGACCTCCAAAAATTGAAATTCTGCCCTCAAGATTGTAGTCAACGAACGTAACAATCCCAGAATTCGTCCTGTTGCCACACGTACGAAGTAGAGAGAAGTTGCCTCCAAGCTGTACAGACCAATCAAGAGAGGAGAGAGAGATATGTGATGAGATAAGTGATGTCCATATGAGGAGAGAGGTCACTCCTATTTATTCACTTCGTTGAGGGTGACGAGACACATCTTTTGGGCTTCATGAGCCTACATTTGACTAAGGCCGACCTTGACAATTTGTGCATGAGAGAGAATAAATTCAAAATTTCATTTTTGCTTGTCAAAATGAGATGATATTTATACCAAAATTGGACCTCTCGAACAGAGGAATCCAATGCAATAATCATTTCCATCGTATGAGATGTCCTAAGGTGGAATTTGGCCCTAGTTGCCAATTTTAACACTCTCTCTCAACTAGGGGGAATTCCACCTGCCAATCCATTTGTCATCATGCCATCCTGTACCATCCCTGTCATCACTGCCTTGCTCTGCTCTGCTTTGTTGAACCATGACGTAATATTGAAGAAGAAGTGATCGAGAGTGAGTCCTAAAATTATACCACTCTTCACTGACAAAAGTTAGCCCTTGATCCCAGATCAAGTTTTAGAACACCAGGCATCCTAGTCATAGGGAGTACGATAGTACACGATGCGTCCATCGGTAGTGCTATTGTCCCTAACCATCTTTTCCCAACTAATTGGCCAGATGAGAGGTACTTCCCATGAGTCATAGACTCCATGGGTAGGATGTGTGCTGGGGCATCAACAAGAGAAGGTGAACCACTCATCCTGTGCATATGTCAATCGTAGGGGAAGGTGAAGCATTCACCCTACATACATGTGTCCTGGTAGGGGAAGGTGAACCACTCACCCTACATACACGTGTCCTGGTAGGGGAAGGTGAAGCACTCACCTTACACACATGTCAATCATCACGAGGTATCATAGGGGAAGGTGAACCACTCAGCCTGTACATAGCGCACCACTAGGGGAAGGTGAACCATCACCCTATGGTCACTCATAGCTCTAAGAAGTACCCCAAGCCCCCAGGAGTTCCCAGAGCTCAATGTCCAACTCATACGGAACCCTCATAGGAGGGTCGTTCCACGACTTCAAGTCTTTCTCGGAAGGTTAAAAACTTGACCTTCCCCAAAGGCTTCGTGAGAATGTCTGCGACTTGCTCATCTGTCCTGATGTTTTGGAGCCTTATTACTATCCGTTGTACCATATCCCAGATAAAGTGGTACTTGATATCAATGTGCTTGAAGCGGTCGTGGAACACATGATTTTCTGATAGGTGAATCCCACTCTGATTTTTGTAGAAGATCACCGTTGTATCTAGCACGTGCTCAAATAGCTCACTAAAGAGCTTCCTCAACCAAACATCTTCACAACAGGCCATACTTGCAGCAATGTATTCGGTCTCGGCGGTGCTTAAAGCAACCGATTTCTGCTTCCGGCTCATCCATGATATTGAAGTAGACCCCAAAGAGAAGCAACACATAGACGTGCTCTTACGATCCACCAAACTACCAACCCAATTAGCATCTGAATATCCATGTAGCCTCAAGTTCCCGACAGTGTATCTCAACCAGTGGATTGTGCCTTGAATATATCTCAAGAGATTCTTAGCAGCAATCCAATGAATGCGATGAGGCTCGACAATAAACTGACTCAATGTGTTCACAGCAAAGCATATCTTAGGACGAGAGTTGACCAAGAACATTAGGCCCCCCACAAGTTGACAATAATCGAAAGGGTTCGCTAATTCGGGCCCAACAACACTTCCACATAGCTTCTTAAAGTTGAGTTCCATCGGAGTAATCACAGACTTGCAATCCACCATCCCACATCTCTCAAGTAGCTTCACAACGTATTTTCCTTGAGAAAGGAAAACCTCAATTGGCTTTTGCCAGACCTCCAACCCTAGGAAGTAATGCATCAGTCCTAGGCCGTTCATCTTGAATTTTAGAAGCCAACTCCCTCTTGCATTGATGAATGAGAGGGTCATCACCTGTCAAAAAGAGATCATCCACATAAAGGACTAGAATGAGGGGCTTGTCCTTTCCAACCTTGAAGTATAGGTTGGGGCCAACATCGCTCCTTGTAAATCCAGGCTTCATAAGATAGCTATCAATCCTCTCATACCAAGCCCTATCGACTTGCTTCAACCCGTAGAGGGCTTTCTTCAACCTGCATACATGTGTCTCAGATCTTGAACTTCGAACCCCTCGGGATGTTCCACATAGACTTCCTCTTTAAGCGAGCCATGCAAGAAGGAAATTTTGACATCCATCTGGTGTAGGCTTCATCCTTGCGAAGCAGCAAGGGCTATGATCGAACGGATGGTGGTATATTGGGCAACCGGTGCAAATATCTTATCATAGTCTACTCCTTCCTTTTGAGAGAAGCCTCGAGCAATGAATCTAGTCTTGAACTTTTCAGCACTCCCATCTGCTCCATGTTTGATCTTGTAGAGACATTTTGAAGTGATCACTGACTTGTCCTTGGGTCTAGCAACCACATCCCAAACATCATTCTTCATGATCGACTCATACTCCTCGTTCATCACATCCTTTCAAACTTGGTGTTTCACGACTTCTGCGAATGTGCAAGGTTCAGATTGTACAATGGTACTCATGGTAGCAAAGTACCCTTGGTACCTATTCGGCTTCTTGCTTTCACGAAATGTCCCCCTCGGTGCAATATGTTTCTCAACATTTTCAAGAGTATCTTTGAGCCACAAAGGTCTTTTTCTTGAAGTAGTGGGCTCACTAGGACGTGGATCAATGGGATCCATCGTACCTTCCACACCGGGCAATTAGTTCATCAGACAGAGGTTCATCCTGCTTTTTTGCATCAACGTCATCATTGTCCTTCCTAGGGATAGGAAGATCTCAGACTTTTCTAAGAGAAGAATCTTCATCGAAAGTGACATCATGACTTAATTCAACTTCCCTTTGACTAGGCACATAGATTCTATATGCCTTTGAAGTTTCATTGTAGCCCACAAATGTTCCTTTCTTCCCACATGCATCTAGTTTATTTCTTTTATTTTTCGACTCATGAAAATATACGAGACAACCAAAAATTCTAAAATGAGAAACATTAGGTTTCTTACTGGTGAAAGCTTTTTTGGGTGTCTTGAAGTCCAAAACTTGATGTGGGCATCGTTTCGAACATACACAGCGGCGTTGACAACTTCTCCCCATAAGAACTTTAGAAGACTTTGATGATGAAGCATATCACAGTTGGCTTCTATGATAGTTCGATATGTCCTTTCGACAACACCATTTTGTTCAAGAGTATATGCAATAGTGGTCTCCCTCTTAATGGCAATTCATTTGACTCATATTCAGGTCCATTATCGGTCCTCAATATTTTGATCTTCTTCCTTGTTTGATTCTCGACCAAAGCTTTGAAAGAGCGGAACCATTTGAACACTTCATCCTTCTTCCTTAAGAAATAGATCCATGTTTTGCGAGAGAAGTCATCCACAAAATTAGCTTAGTACAAATATCCACCCAAAGGTGTCACAAGCAACATGCTTGATAGATCAGAATGGACCATTTGAAGATTATCGGTGGCTTGAGTTTCACTTGAGGGGAATGGTCCCTTTGTATGTTTTCCAGCTTCACAACCTTGACGAACACCTTCATTATCTAAGTTGAATTCAGGCATACCTGTGACCATCTTCCTCACATTAGGTAAGGCTTTGAAATGAAGGTGAGCAAATCTCCGGTGCCATAATTCAGATTGAAAAGAAGTATCACAAGTCATTGCTCCCTGTTGACCCTGCCGCCCGCACCTACCTACTAGTTAGCGAGAAAAGCCTTCAACCCCACAAGGTGTGGTTGGTGGCAGGGAACTCAGAGAAGGGGCTGTCACACTGATCCCAACTCTCTCCGTTTTAGCTATCTCCTAGGCTAGCTAAGGGGGGTGGTCCCTAATGGAAAAGCTAAGCTAAAAGCTAAGATGTAAAGTTCTAGGAGAATTTTTTGAGTTAAATAAGATTGTCAATCTGAGATCTAAAATCAAAACGTAATATAAGCAATAGCCATTAACCGTACGATAAACAGGAAACACATAAATGACCAGTGCCTTAAAAACGTTGTTATTTCATAAATGAAAATATTTTTGTTTGTATTTCTTTTTATGCTCAGAATGGAAACGAATGCTTTTAAATGAAAAGAGAAAATTTGTTTTGACTTTTCAAAATAGAAACTAAGCTAAGGGATCAAGATACTTCCCTCTTGGGTAAATCTCTTTTTGATGTCTTAAGAGCTTGATGGCTTGAACAGCATGTGGGACCCTTGGTGTCCTTGGAGGTGACTATTCCCGCCGAAGAAGTCCTCGCCCTCCAACAGAGCTGGCAACCTGTCGCTTGAAGACACAGAAAACACTTGCAAACGAATTGTTAATGCAAAAAGAGACTTGGCATATAGAGACCAAGTTGAGCTTGTCATTCAACCGAGAATGGACAAGCTACAACAAGTGTATAAGATATACCAAGTCCAAAACAGATTTGAGATAGCTGCAAATCTCTCCTCCTTAGACAATAGTGCCTTCAGGCAAAATGAAAAACAACTAGATAGCAAATGAAAATCACATGAATATTAAACGACACAAGTATACCTCATGTACCAAGGCATGCACCACAAGAGACGCTGGTAACCCCAAAGACTTTTATTTATTAATGTAAATGCTGAGTACAAAATCCGGCAGAGTCTCCGCCAGCCCAATAGCTCGTTCTATGATAATACAATAAGAGCCCATGGCTCATATAAATAGGAAAATGGGAGACAATCCCAAGGCAAAATCCAATGACAAATGGCAATCAGGTGAAGATCCCAATGAAGCAAGAAGAATGACAAGTGGCTGCTATGAATGCTTGTGATCCTGGAGATAACTGCTGATATTGGATTGGCTGCCTTTGACCAACGTTTAAACTGCTGTTTTAATAAAATCTGAACTGTAGATTGTAGCTGCCAACGGACTGTTCTGTTTATAATTGTTTGGGTGATATGCTGAGTGGGCACGTGACTGCTATTTAACCACCGTAAACTGCTGTATAACTGCCTTTGAACTCCTGTCCATTGGCTGTGATTAAACATGCTGTAGACTGCCTCTTAAACTATGCGTATATACCTTGATTGACTGCACATAACTTGCTGTTCAGATCAGCGTTAAATGCTGAGTATATTGCCACGTTGACTGCCTTTAATCTGGGTATTGCCAACGTGGATTGCTGGACAGCTGCCTTGAAGATTTGTTGTGCATTGCCCACGTCAACAATGCTAAATTGCCCACGTACATTCCTGTTCTCATGCCCACGTACCTGCTGCCTAAGTTGACCGGCTGACTTACGTTGCTGCCAATATGCCAACGTATTGCTGTTAACTGCCTTTTGACTGAACGCTGATATTTGACTGCCGTTGATTGGGCTGCCGTACGGACTGCGTACGGACAACGTACGGATTTCTTTTGGCATGTGAGTAATTCCATATGGCTGAGTGTGGGTCCCTACCCACTTAATTCTTTTTTTTAAACATTATGATATTTGATCTCAAATAATAATTTTTCAACCTGATAAATAAATCAAAATTTCATTGCCTCATGACTTCATCTTGCTTTGACTTTGACTTTGAGTTGACTTTCTTTGACTTTGACTGGCTGCTGAAACTTTGACTTGAGGTGGGCCCCACATTTGCTTTGCCACGTCACCTTTGACTTTCTGCTTGACTTCCATGTCAAAATTTGACTTATTTTGACTTTGGAAATTTTTTTAAATTTTTCCAATTATTCATTTTTTTGAATTTTTCTTCATTTTTGCCACTGTCACCTGAAAAAACGCCTTTTGAGGGACTCTGAGTCATTTTTTGACCCCCAAAGTAGGCTCTATGAGAATGCTGGGCCTCTGAGGATCAATTTTGACTGGTCATACGCCCCAGACATCTCCTAAGGCCGCTTATTTATGCCTTTACATAAAAAATAATTAAAAAATCCCGTTTTGCGGGAAATTTTTAACTATTAAAAAATCCTACCTAGACCTAGCCAAATTCCACGAAACTTTACGTGTGATCTAGTATGGTAATATACATCGACCCTAGACACTAAGATGTGTCAGGGGCTCAATCTTCAAACCGTCACCTCGGCTTTGGGGTGTGCACGAGTGAAAAAATCCAGAGAATTATCCCCCTCTGAAAAAGAAGGGAAAAGAAAGGGATAATTCACCGGATAAAAAAAACACTCCAAGGTGTACTCGTTTGCTGATCGAGTCC
>APFE030300847.1:0-10927 GCA_000404065.3 Pinus taeda | reverse complement strand
TTACCTATTATTCATATGCTAACCCCATGTGTGAATACTCACAACAATCATTAAAATATTAACAATCAAAATAAACTTTTAAAATGGAGTTTTTGAATTAGCCAAATGTTGTAAAGACTCAACAATGCACTACAACCATTTGAAAGAAACATAATTCTTGCATGATGTGACTATCTTACAGAACAAAGGAAATAAGAATAAGTTGATCTTCAATCGTCTTTTATTAATAATCAAAGGGGTGCTTGGTACAACACTTGTAGCATTACAAAAATATTTCACCTCAAATCAAAAGCCAAAATCTTATAATATTACAACAAAAACAAGAAACTACTAAGGAAATAATCACAAACCAACCAACCAATCTAAATCCCTTTAGCATATGCCTATCTATTCATAGTTACACAAAATTTGATACCATGGGCAGTACTAGGGAAAACAACTACCATGGGAACTATGATGCACAAACCCACTACACTCAATAATATGAACCAAATATAAACAGGGAAGAATATGTAGTCAAACTTAACAATTTTACCCATTCAGATCATGTGCTACTCCTTTCCCTACAATTATCCTTTCTATGGTATCTTTGCATGCACCTCCTTCTACAAAAAACTTGTGCGTCATTTCTATATGTTTTTTCTGCTCCACCTTTACATGTACGATTCCAGAAACTCTAAAACATTCTATATTTATTGGACTATATTCTTTCCAAAAATTGTCCCAACAGTTCGCTGAATTTTTGTTGGCTTATTATTTGAGGCATAAAATATATATGTTGATTTCTTTCTTGAACATTGTATCTTTTCTGAATGGATGTAGATTTCATTCCATTGTTGTTGTTTATTTTTATTTATGCCTACTTTTATCTTGTTGTTCTTATTTTTTCTTTTTTACTCTTGTTGTTTGTGATAATTTTCTCTAGTTGCAAGTCTATCTAGTCCATTGACAAATTTGATGGGTCCCTTATCTTCAAGTACTTTTGAGCTGGTCTCTTTGTCATATCCCAAACCATTCTTGATATGAGGGGATCTTTGGACACTCATAATCTCATCCAACTTGCTAGATCCTTTGATAAATTTCTAATTTAGGATGATTTATGTCCTAGTCCTTTCTAACTATTTTCTAAGGGCAACTACCTCTTCCTCAATCCATTCACATCCATTGCATTTTTCTTTCATATGTTTTAGCTAAGTGTCTTCAATATTCTTTTCTTCCTTGATTTTTAGAAGAAAGAGTGACAAATTTTTAGAGATACCCTTCATTTTTCAAAGTTTGTCAACATCTCTTTCTACATCTTATTCCTTTTGATTAGCCTTTTAATTTATTCTAAAGAAATAATCAGTTCACTATCCAAATATACTTCAACCACTTCTTCATCAAACTCGACATGTTCTTTTTCTAATGTGTGTAAAAACATGATCATAGACTCTTTTTTACTTCCTTTAGATTCGTCCTCATTAGAGCATTGTTCATCTTCATCTTTTGAGCAAGTATTATAATATTGAGTAGAAAAACTCTTACTTTCTATATTCTTATCCTTTTGTACTTTTATATACGTATCCTTATGTTTTTTTTCATTCTTCTTTTTCTTCTTTGGAAATTTATATCCATAATGACCTACTTTATGACAATTCAAACATTTAAAATCCAACTTACCCTTTTATTTTCAAAATCACCTCTTCAATTTTCTGACAAAATTTTTATGCTATTCATGAGATCCGCAACATGAATCATCTTGATCTTCTTTGGATTTTTTTCCATATTTCAAGGCTTTCCTTGTTTATGTAGTTGTGATTTATGTAAGCCTCATTTCATAGGGAGTTAATGTTCCATGAAATTGATTCAATAATAGAATGTTGAGCTCTCACATTTCCTCAACAGTTTTTGAGCCACAAAAAATCATTCATTATTTCTTCAAGTCCTCTTATTGTGTTGACTATTTCATCCACTCAAAGGAATAATGTTCTACTTCCTCATTGTCATGCATCTTAAAGTATTCAAGCTGTAGTCTATAGTCATTAATTTTATCCTTCTTTAATTTAATGTCTCCTTCATATTAATTACTCATCTTGTCCCATATTGCATTGGTAATGGTGCATTGCATAACTTTGACCAAATCAGATTCAGGCACGCTAGTAAGGGGAGCATTATTTACATTTTCATTATATGTGAAACCAGTCTTATCATCTTTGTTACTCATTATAGGTGGCTTTGTATAGCAAATTTGTACTATGTCCCATACATCTCCACCAAGAGACTATAAGTAAGTCCTCATTCTTTCCTCCCAAAATGCATAGTTTGTTTTAGTAAAGACATGAACCTTAATGGTGTTACTTCCATAATGTATAGAAATTATATTCGATCTACCTTCCAATTATTAGATTATTGTTGAAGTAACTTGGATCTAGTACCAATTGTTAGAAACCAGGAAAATATTGTGAGAGTGGTTGAATAGGTATTTTAAAAACTCTAAAAGTTACTTCTTAAAAGTAAAATACTCAACTATAAAGTAATAAATAGAAGCACATCAATCTCAGAAAGTATGAACACAAAATATTAACATGGAAACTGAACTGGGAAACACCATAATTTATTTTTGGTTATAATGAAAAATAGACCTCCAACATCAAATTAAATCAATTTGTGTAGGATACAACCTACAAAAGGATCCAACCTCCTTTTTCTTTTGCAATCACAAACTTGTTGTTTTTTACAAGAACCAACCTCAAGGAAGCACAAACTCCCCGTTGTGCAAGTATCTACTTGCACAACTTTTTAGATCCTTCTTTCATAAATTTTCAAACTCATATCTGAGGCTTCCTTCACATAAAATATTACCTCATCAATTTCTCCATCTCAAAACTACCCTTCATCCCAACACATACCTTTTTGTCTCTATTCATGTTTTTTTTTATCTTCAATGTTGTCTTTTCTTATAAGCCTTTACAACTACTTCTATTCTTAGTTCATTTTCTATTTTAAATGTTATCTCACAATTAGGCTTCATATATATTTTAGATTAGTTATTATCCTAACTATTTCTTCAGCTATTGTCATATGTATGTTCTTTAATTGTTCAATTAGTTAACTCATTCTTCAATAATTTCTATTCTAACCTTGCATATGAATAATAGGTTTTACATTCCCAATTAAAACAAAACTCTAACTTCTTCAACATGTTTGCCCAAATTTGATATTCATAATGCAATTTTTATTTTTCTAATTTTGGTGGTAAAATGACAAATTCATTATTTTCACCAACTACTCCTTTTCACATAGGACAACAAGCCCCAAACCTTAGGCGTAAGTATAAAAATGGTGTTTCATAACTTTCCCAAATGACCAAATCACAAAACCATGTTCTTAATTGTATAAGAGAAAAACACTTCTATTGATGTCATGATAGCATCATCGTTCCACATGGTGTCCTTTGTGTGATGCCATGTATCACCCTAAATTAGCCAAATTTTCCAAGGAAAAATCCCAAATTTTCCTACAATGTGTCACTTGTTGTAATTTTCCATGTGTCCGCTGATGTCTAAAATACATGTCACACATCCTGTTGCATAATTTACTGGACTACCACCTATGTTGGATAGCCACATCAATGTTGATCATATAAAATTGGTATCCAACACATTTCCGTTATTACTCTTTTTCATGCCTTCAATAACCCTAGATGATCAGATACACCCTTCCATGCAGAACCAAGAAAATTTGAAACTGTCACCTTAAAGATGATCAATGTAGATTTGGATCTCTATCTTCATGTGGAACTTCACTCTTCTGAGACATTAACAAAAATCTCTCTCTCTATCACTTGAATTTCATCCAAAGCAATAATCAAAATCTAGATTATTCAGATACAAAAACTTCCAAATAATTCAAACTTCTAAGACATGTCAATATGAATTCAACATCTGATTCTTTATATTGTAAGCTAACCAGGTTTCACCACGAATTTTTCAGATGCCCCGGATTCTTTGAGTCCTTTTATTGTAAACTATTCCTTCACTTAAAACACTTTTTTCTCCCTGATACTTGGGATTTTGACCAAGTGTCATATGTTTTGGAAATATCTCTGAGAGGACCATCCAACTACAAACTTTTCGAAAGAATTTAAGAATTTACCTATAGATAAAGTTCCTTCAAATATAGGCTACATCTCATCATCAAAAACTCCCATAAACTTGTATTCACTTGACATTAATGAGTAGACTAGCTCCCCATGAACTTCCCCACTCATTTTGTTGATTCACCCCATTGTGTTGAGTTGAATTCCATTATATATATTAATCTCTTGGATGACTTTTGTAGGTTTATGAGACTTATCATTAAGTTTTGCCCAATAGTTCAACATCTTCCAACACTAACTCATTAACTCTAGGGATTTGATTTAGAGGCCCATTACCTTGCTTTTTGTTTTTGTGATTATTGTTGTGCCCTGCATGTTGCATTAAATTCTAAATATTTATCCCTAATGTCATCGTCACTCCTCTAAGTCTTCAATTTCAACACATATATTTGCATTATATTGTTTTATATTGGCACCTTGTTATATGTTATTATTATTGGTGAGCTAGCTCACATCTAACCATGGGGGCTTCACTCAATCACCCTATGACATATCAGTTACATTCGTGACATACTAAATAATACCCTTAATTTAACTAAATAATGGAAAATACCTCTAAAATCACATTATTTAATCCCCTACCAATACGAACCTAATAAACCTTCCCATTTAAAAAAACCCCTACTTTCACTGAATATTGTAGTATTCATTTTGTCATTAACATTTTTTATACCTCTTTATATTTTTTCATTAACTTTGAGCTCCATTTTTTATACTTACCAATGAAAAAACCCTTTACCCCCTATTATATTCTCAATATATCATGTCATCTTTTCCTCAACATATATCCTCTAATATGAACACATGCGGTATGCTATGGCTTGCCCAATGAAGCCCTCACAAATCTAAAAACAATTTACATTATTTTCCACTAAGAAAATGGTGTCCTTCATGATAAAAAAAACAACTCCTTTAATCACACCATGGGCATCTGTTTTGAGTGATCTAAATGTTCTAGAAAAAAATGAAAACCAAGGACATTTATTACACTTATTCAACATTTGTTCAATGTCTCTAGTTTGAGCTTATCTCAATGACCTCTCTACATATTTAAGAACTTATTTCAATGGGCCTTATTTGTTGTAGTTCCATGTCCTCTAGGGTGATATTGTTTCATGACAAGAACAAAATAGTTCAAAAATAACTTTTACTTGTATCATGAACTAGCTACATTTATAAATTCATTTATTTTTTCATGTAACTATGATGTTTCTAGATCAGTGAGAGAGATGATATGTGTATATCCACATGGTATCCTTTTATTCATCCTTTTTATAGAAATATTCATAAGTACACATGTTTTAATGTAGAATTAAGGTTACATGGATTATTAACAATATAACCCTTGGAATAAAGTAAATGATTATGAAACATCCTCTTCCTTCATTCGATACTCTATCCCACATTGGTTCAAGAGTTTAGTCCATGATGGTTTAATGCTCCTAATTACAAAACATGAAACTTTGCCAACAATAGGTCCACATCATAGTGGTGTATCCTATTACCATATTAATGGAATAATTGTGGTACCAATGTTATATCTGCATAAGTCTCTTGTATATTGAATCTTTATGTGGCCATCTTCATGGATCTGTTTTTGAGTAGAAATAAAGTCAAACAAATAAATATGTGGTTCAAACAAATGAGTTTTATAATATACTTTATACACTTTATCCTACATTAATCTTAAAATTTCATTTTCAATAGATTAAAATTCATTACATACTATCAAGTCTATGCTACGAATAATATTCATATTAAAATACTTCGCACTAACTATACTATGATAAAATTACAACTTACCTTTTCATTTGCTTAGAATATTTAAAAACTGCAATTCTTTATTTTATCCTTATTTGAAATAATGTAATAAGATAAGGGTCATTTATTGGCCTCTTTTTAGTTATTTGGAAAATCTATCTTAACTCACTTATCAATTTGTAGGTGGGACAACTATTACTAGCTATTATTTGTGAATGTGGACTAACTCATTATCATTACACTTTTCTTTTTATTTAGTGGGAAAACATATATTAACTCAATTGTTGATTGGTAGTAGAAAAAACCATCACTAGTTATTATTTCTGAATCTGAATTGACACATTATCACTAGCTATTATTTGTGAATATGTATTGATTCATTATCACTAGTTACACCAAAGGCATTCTCTTTATGCCCTTTCGTCTGCTGACACTATTCACTGCATTGAAACCGTGAGATTACATTTCGTCCTCCTTCATCCTGTTAAAACATAACATGTGGAATGTGATTTCTTGTTTATTATACTCCTCCTTAAGATTTCGTCTCAACTTTCAGCACATCCTATGAACGTATTACGGCTGAGAAAACCACGTTGCCATAGATAGCCAAAAACTTGGGTAGCCTCCCTAGTATCTACAACATGGATTTGAGTGGATATTTGCTAATAGGACTGTTACCTTTTTCTGCTGACTTCATAGGGGTATTGGGAAGGAGGCTTTAATTGATATGAGTTACTGTGATGAAATATATTTCTCAAATCCCATTGCACAGAAGAAACATGAAATAATAATGAAGTCAGCATCAATGTTGATATAGTCTGGGTGAGCAATTTTATATCTAATGTTGTTGTGTAAGTTATCTGTGTCACTTCATTGTGAAGAATTCGATGAAATTGATTATCAAGTGATGCAACTGCAATTTTGTTGGAAGAAAATGCAGAAGAAGAAGTCGCATTGATTATAAGGTGATCCAACTCAAATTTTGTTGAAAGGAAACCTAGGAGTCATGTCGTGTTGGATGTGTGATTCGGCAATCAAAATGGGGATGACCAAGAGCAAGAAGCACACCATGCCGACGATATTTTTTTTATAAAATAAGGGTGAGGGGCCAAAAAAATACGAAACCCCAAGAAAATAGGCCTTTTTCCCACCGACTGCTCGTCACAGCACAACAGAGCATGTGACCACCACTTAACAAGCCCAATACACATCCAAGTGCTATTTTAGCGCTAGTTCTCTTGGCTTTCCTTTGGAATACTCAGGAAATCCAACATTTCAACATGATTGAAAGTGCATATGTTATTACAATGCTTTTGGGTTTGATATTAGGAATTCTTTCTTTCTTCACAATGAAGGCAAAGCACCCAACTCGCACATTGTTTCTACCTTGGGCTGTAGTAGGCTTTATCATGAGCATTTTGTGGTTTTACATAATTTCTAATGAGTTTGTGGCTCTATTGGTTCTTTCGATACAATCCTTGACATATCCCCATTGCTTCTCGCTCTAACAATGTTGTCTCGGGGAATTCCATGGGTGATTTCACATCAAATATTTCATAGCAAATATTTCACTAGCATTAAATAGTCATGATGGGTGTTCAATACAGTCGTTGGATTGGGAATGTCCTTAGTGTTAGAGGCCTGGATGAACCAACCTTACTTCATGATTCCAAAGGATGCTAGTCTTTTTTACACATTAGGATTCCTTTCGGCTAGACTTATATGGGCACTGGTTATTTTGCCAAGGAGTGGTATGTGCCCAACCAAGTTAGTGGGAATCAACCTATTGATAGTGCATACATCATTTTTGCTCATTAGGTTGGTAAAAATTTTTGGTTTTCTTCAATTTGTTGGCATGTCGTGAATCCAAATTGAGGTATTCTCCACTGGAGATCAATTTTCAATGTTTGTATTGATCATCATATTTACTTTGTTTATGATTATCGTCTATGTACAACAAAATGTGTCATACATGAGAATATCTAGGTTTGGTAATTCTGGGGTTGGTTATTTTAGACATTAGCAAATGGTGAAATTTATATTTATTAACTATTGAAAAAGCTAAAGGAAACTTCTTATGTCCCAAAAGACTAACCTTGCCGAGTTGCTCCACAACAAGGGAAATAGAATACTTCTGCCCCAGCTGGTCTAGCAACAAATGAAAAAAATTATTTCAATACAGAGAAACAATCTTCGGGATTATTATCTTTGCGAACATGGACGCCATCTGAACTTCAAGTCATAACAAGTAAGAAGTTACTTCACTATTTCATCTGAAATCAATTGCTGGTTGTTCTAAAAATTTGCAAGATTTTGTCAGAATGGAAAGGATAGAGCAATTGGAAAAGTCCTGATATTAGAAATATGCAAGGGAAAAACAATTATATCAATGAAAATGTTACTTCTTGTTTTGTCTTTTGTCAAATTTGATGTGACTAACTCTAATCTAGTGATGGGCAATGTGTGATTATGGATATGAAATTGCTATCTTAGCAAATATAAAGTCTCAAACATTATGTTTTTTGTTTGTCGCTATATTTGCAAGATTTTGTCATAGGGGAAATATAAAGAAATTGGATAAGTCCTTATATTGGAAATATGCAAGGGAAGAACAACTGAATCAATCAAAATATGATTTCCTATTCTGTCTGTTGTGCAATATGATGTGGCTTAGTGCAATCTAGTGATGGCCATCACCTCATTATGGATAACAAATTCCTATCTCAATAAAAGTACAGTTTCAAACAATATATTTAATATACAATTGGGAAAGTATTATGTTTGCAATTTGTTGAAAAAGGCATATATATATATATATATATTATATATTATATATATATATAGATAACAGAAGAAATGTTTATATAGTTTGTTAGGAAAGGGTACGAATAATCAATTTGGAAAGATCATTTAAGTTATCATCAGT
Organism: Pinus taeda; assembly: GCA_000404065.3. NCBI lineage: Eukaryota > Viridiplantae > Streptophyta > Pinopsida > Pinales > Pinaceae > Pinus > Pinus taeda. Next base: position 2,102 of record APFE030300847.1, on the reverse strand, counting down.
AATAGTTGTGAAAGTGTTAGTTTCTATTATACTTATTTAGAGGTTAATTAATTTATTTATAATAAATTAAATTAGATAATATATTAATTATAATTTTATGGCGCTTAATTATTAACTGACGTATGTGGGATATATGGTTTTAATTTAAAATGATTTGGGTGATAACTATAGGGAAAGAAAGAGAAATTTAAGTCAAGGTATAAGTTATATAGTACATAAAAAAAATATTTAAGTTTCGGTGTAATGATGAAATAGATTGAGTTAAGAATTAAGGAAAAAAGAGTTCGTTGTATATTTTTCTTTTGTTTATATTTTTTTAAAGTTTAGTTGACAAAGGTGAAATTAAATCAAACTAAGCCATATATAAAATACTTCAATTTCACTTTAATTTCCACTTTAATCATTAACTCTATATCTTTTACTTGATTATTACCTTCCGCGTTCCCCTTTAGTATTCTTTTACAATTATTAATGCAATTACTAATTAATATTTGTGAATATAAACTAAACCATTACTACTCTTCAATAAAAATAATATTTCTCAAAAAACTAGATGATCCCTCAAAAGACAAACTTTCATTTCCATTAAATACTTTTGAACCCGGAGCAACTAACCTATTTCATTAATCTATTTTCTTGGGTTTAGAAAACATATTCTTAAACCAATCACACCAACACAATTATATATATATTTCCAATATATATTCCTTAGCACTTTGTGCATTAGTAAAACCTTTGATTAATCTCGTATTTTCAAAATATCTCGTTCATAACAGTACCTTGATGTTGTAGCATATGTGATATTCATGTTTGACAACTGCGCAAGCTTATATTCCGAAGTCATGAACGCGATTGATCGATTTCTTATTCCCTCATCTTTATCAGCCCTAGAGTCTTCTCAAACTATGAGGGTGTTACTGGATTCTATTTTTATTATAACTTTAATGAGGTGGGAACAATTCTTATTCCCTCATCTTTATCAGCTCTAGAGTCTTCTCAAACTATGAGGGTGTTAGTGGATTCTATTTTTATTATAACAATTTCAAAGCCACTGGCGTTCGGTGATGTATTCGCTTGATTCAATTTCGTTACGATTAAGGGTCAGTAAACAATAAGGACGGTAATTCAATTAAAAAAAGTTATTAATAAATAATTTATTGAAAGTAATGTATATTTAATTAGTCATTATATTAGGAACTGTTCATTCTCAACAAATGTGCTAATAAATTTTAGAAAATAATTTATAATTTATAATAATTATTTCCAGGTTGTTATTAATATAAAATAATTAATATTTATTGAAAAGGTTATATTTAATTTTTAATGTGGTTATTATTAGAGCATAATAGTGAGTTGACATTATTGAATATATTGAATAGTTGTAGTTTTTTTCTACCAAACTTATTATTAGTAAAGAAGATTTATAATCAATTCTAAAGTTAATTACTATTAATGCATGAGAGTGTATTTTTTATTTATTTATTTATTATTAGAAGGATGAAGATAATACTTTACTTTGAAATTAGTTACTATCAATGAATAGTTATAGTAGTTATTTTCAAAGGTATTTGTCACTCTGTCTTAAAGTAGGATTATAGGAATCTATTTGTCCTTTATTATTATTAGTTTATCTTTGAAATATACAAAATGCAATGATAATCTTAGAAATAAATAACATACTTTTTAATATTTGATATGACAATAAATTCAATGTCTTGTTGTAACCTTTCCATAACACAATATGTATAATATATAAAGGTTTATGTGGACACTATTCACCAACAATATCGAAGGTTCAAGATTCGTGCCATGAGGTTGATTTATTTGTGTCCTTCTCATCATGTCTATGGAGGTGTTCTAGGCACTGAGTACAACTTTTCTTGTTACTAATGAATCTTATCCTTCTTGTTTGCTTTTATATATCTAACTCTACATTTTGTTCATCTATAGTTTGGCTTTAGGAATCTTCATTTATAATTAGTTGAAAGTGTTCAATCAATAATATTCACAAGGGAAACAACTTAAATCTATTTGTAATCCTTGTACAATGTACATCTATCTCTTGGTGTAAGCAGTCTTGTGTTTTCTATATCCATTGGCTT
>APFE030300844.1:0-11741 GCA_000404065.3 Pinus taeda | reverse complement strand
ATACATGATACATCTATCTATCTTAGCCTTGAATTTGACAATGCAGACACAAAGATGAACATCAAATTCTTGAAGCTAACAATCTCAACTTTTTTGCAATGCTAAAACGCTGCAAAAAAGTATTCCTAGAAGAATTTGAAAGACCACTGGGGAGTCCATGGAGATAGTGGCCTCTCTACTAACAAAATATGTATGCTGTCTCAGCTTTCCCCTCCCTCTATATGCTGTGTGCATGTGAATGTAAATTAATAATATTAATAATAACAGTGTGATACACCTATCTTATGGTGTCCTGGAATAGTTTCTAAGACTATGAAATCTCCTTCCTCCCCTTAGAAAATCATGACTATTTGCACTCTTCAGAAAAGAGAATCCTAGCGAGCAGCCTCCATTACCCTTTTCCTTTTATCGACAAATAATATCATAAGGTACTAAAGGAATCCCTAATAAGATCATGCATAGCTAAATGAGTGACAAGTAAAATCTCCTTTTCAGCATGCAGCCACCAACCTACAACAGGTATAGCTGGAAGGATTTTCATTGTACTCACCTGCTGTACAGGCCACAATCCAGGCATGTTTATGATTTAATACATTATTCACATAACGGTTTAAAAAAAAATGCAATATGTTGAAAAAAATTAGTAAATATGACAAATAATAAAAAGGATGAGTGAAAGGATTGCAAAAACAATGTGAAAACAAAGCATGCTTGACCACCACGTCTACAGACAAAAAAATAAACTATCACAGGAACAAAGTAACCATTTTTAACAAGTAAAAAAATAAAAATAAAATAGTTATTGCTCTAACTATGTCTGGCAGCATCATCGGTCCATGATACTGCTAACAGTACGCTATTACATCTAAAACAAATCAATTAAGAAATATAACAAAAGAACTAATGACCTTAGGCAATATAGAAGGTACGGGGAAACAGAGCAAGAAAACATGCCACAAATGAGACATCATAATTCACACGCTACTGGCACCAGGATATGAAGGTTGTTAGCTTCTCTCGCGGATGACTTGAATAGACTTAAAATTTATAGGAAACTTGAACAAGTGAAATTCAATTATATAGCATAACTAAAAAGTGTGGAATTATTTTGTAACTACGTTTCTTTAATTTAACAAAATTGCATAAGGCAGTTCAAGCAATCATACACATTAAATCGATTCCAGTGAAGAGCATGCAGAGCATCATATGTCTTTTTGAGACTTATTTTCGCAGTTATAGTCAATACTACTGTAGATTTATAGTCAAAACCCATGAATAAACATTTTATAAACTGAAAATAAATTGCAGTGGCAAGATGAAAAAATGCATTGAGCGAGACTTGAGAGCATACAAGTAACAAAATCTGATGAATACTTCAGCCTTCGGGTGCTACGTGCAGTTGCACACTGGTGTCGCGTTGCGTGCAACGTCGGTGGTCTGTGTGCAGTGTCGTGCCACTACTCAAAGCCCCAATCTGCAAGTCTCGACTGAGCTCACACTGCGTCACGCATGCCCAAAGTTCAAACGTCTCCAAACTCACTACAAACAAACGCTCATCGCTCACTACAAACAAACGCTCAACCGACCCTCAATCAACCCGACAATGTGTGCCAAAACGACAGCCTGCGATTTTTTATAAAGAATTATTTGGCGAGAACTTGGAAGAACTGGTAAAACGCGATATGCGGCACACTGTTTTTCTTCTAAAAACCTCCAGAAAACCATCTAGAAAACCATCGAACCTCAAAATTCATTCAAGTACGCGATTTGGTTCATTTAGGTCCGATTAAGTTTGATTCGGTTTGATCAGGTTCGATGGAGTTCGATGAGGTTCGAATTTGGCTTGAGGTTCGGCTTGAGGTTCGACTTTCAGGTTCACTGAACCTGAACGAACCTTAATTTTTTTTACAGGTTCGGCGAATTTCAAACTTGAAGCTTTAGGTTCGCCGAACCCTGTGACTTAGGTTACAAATGCCAAGATGCCTATGAGCTTTCAAGTTTCTTCAAAATAATTTCTAATGTAAAGGGCGCTTTCTCTTTGGCTGGCTAGTACACAAAAATTATTGAAAGCATTGTGAGGACTAGGGAATGATATCCAACAAATATTTGTAGAGTAGAACATGATGTTGGTCACCAAGGTCACATATATCACATATATCAGGTGACAAACATTCAGTTATTGATCATTAGTATTTGTTTGCAAGGCATAGCTCCATTTTGATGACAGTAACATCCCTGTTCTTCAAATTTGTGTTTTCTAAGGTGTTACTCAGTGCCTAATATTTTACCTCATTCATCCCCTAAAATAAAACAAATATAAAACTTTATCATGGTTTCACTTTTTTTTACCTTATTCATCCCCTAAGATAAAACAAATACAAAAATTTATCATGGTTTCACTAAGGCATACATATGGATACACTTATTCTCCCCCACATTAATACAAATCATTGGTCAACCCTAAACTTTATTAGACATTATTCATCCCCTTTTACAAAATTTAAGCATTCCATTCAAATCGGTTTCCTTTGCTCCATCCTATCGATACGCTTTTGTAGGTAGAATGTTTTCCTCAATAATTATATCAAACTCATGATGGAAAACTATACATTGGTTATTTGATATAGGGTTTACCATCAAAATTTCAAGGTCTTTTGGTGTTTCATTGTTATTAAAATCTCTAAAGCTACAAGTATTTAAGTTTTTCTTAGTGGACCATAAGTCTAGTTGTAGTGTGTCTCTGTGCTTATTTATGAGGCAGTTGCTGATCCATTCACTCTATTATTAATGTCATTAATTGGGCAAATATGTTTCAGGGATTATGAATCATTATTTGATATATGGTTTACCATCAAACCTTCATGCTCTTTTTGTCTTTCATTGTTATTAAAATCCCTAGAGCTGCAAGTGTTTAAGTTTTTCTTAGTGGATCATAAGCCTAGTTGTAGTGTATCTTGGGGTTTATTTATGAGGCAATTACTGATCCATTCACTTTGTCATTAATGTCATTGACGCAGGCAGAAACATGGCCTAAGAAATCTCAACAATGACCTTGTTGTTCACCCTTTTTACACAATTCTTCCTTTTGCTTCTAGAACCAGAATGCCTTTGGAACGAGGCCAAAACAATGCATTTGTGCTTTATAAATAGAAATGTCCACGATCTGCCAGATCTAACTGAACCGACAACCTAGATTAAATCGCATCATCAAAAGTTGCAAGTCATAAGGGTCTTGATCCGGAGCTTTCCTTTGTTAAAGTCCTGATGCGATTTATCACGCTGATCGCTTATCAAAAATCACTTCTTCCCCCCAGCTTAAGGCCTTATTGCCCCCACTCAAGTGTTCCGATGTGATATGTCGGTAGTTGCTAATCACAACGCACGAAGACTTGGGGTCCATCGTCCTCTGAAACAAACTTGTGATGTGATAGGTAATGATTCATGGACCCAACAAGTTACAAAAGTTCCATCTACAACATTTCAAATCCAGATTTCAGATCTGCCAAGTGTTTTCACTAATGGCTAGTATAACTTGGATTTTCACCTACAGGACCAAAACCATGGAGATAAACTTCGCCAATCCAATATCGGTGATCCAACGACTGGGAGTTAAATCGGAAACAAACAATGATGTTTATAGAAAAAGCCATGATTTCGATTAACTCAGTGTTTTTCTATTACGAAGCATGAACGTGAAATAACCCATAGATTTATGACATCCATTATTCATATTTAAAGAAAAAGAATTTGTGTGGAAGTTGCACTTGATCTACTTAAATCAATAGCATATGATTAGGTAGAGATGGTTTATCAAATGTAATTTTGTAGTTTGTTTTGAGTGTTTTTCGCATATCAATATTGTTTTTATATTCATATTGCTTTATGAATAAGTTTATGTTATTTGTGAATATACTTAAATTACTCATAATTAACCTAATTAATTGTTCACTATAATTGTTTGCTATAAATTAACTATATGGCACCATTGCTTTGAGAATGTTTTAAGCATTTTTTTTGAAAGAAATAAAATAATATAATTATATAAGAGAATAATGATATTTTTGGATTCCTAATGATTCGTAATCCCTCAAACAAATCTTTTCAATTTTTTTTAAAAGAAACTTTAAGCACCTTACTTAATTCATGTTTAAATTCATGTGTTTTTACATTTTCTATTGTTCTTAATTTGGCAAAAATTCCTTCGAATTACAAGTAAATTTGATTCAAAAAAAAAATTACAACTAAATTTGAGTAAAGATTGTTTGGAATCACAAGTAAAATGTAGTTAGTTCCAACAAAAAATTCTTTAACATCTACTTGTTAGACAACCCATTAAGATCAAGTTATATATTATTATTTTCTTAAAACAATGGAGACATATACAATTAATTGTTTTAGAAAACACATTTTCTTAATGGTTAAGAACATTTAAATTATAACTATTATGATTAGTGTATCGTTAAAAATTACATTATTAAGTAAGAAATAGTATTTTAATAAATATTAAGAAATTCAATTAATTAAAAAAGTTATAAATATATACACTTACATTGAAAAATCTCACAAACATAAAACATATTACATTTTTTATTATTTAAACTTCCTAATATTTATTAATTTAACCCCCATATACCACATAATCATAATCATGTAGATATTAATGTAGTTCATTGGAATGCTTAGGTTGTGATATTAATGCAGTCCATTACAAGGATTATCTTATCATATTAACAATCTATTGTTTTATTACTAAATAAGTAAAATGATTTTAGATTAATTCTGAATATGAAAAAAATTAATACATACTAATATGTTGCTTTAGAAATTTAGTAATATAATTTTAATTTGATATTTTTGGATTCATTATGATTGAGTCAATTTTTTTTGTCAAACTCCATCCAAAAATTATTTAGGTCATTCACATTAGATACATAATTAAAACATATAGCTAAAATAAATTCACTAATATACAAAAGAGGTAGCCATGTGATCTTGAATCTAGAAAAAAGACCAAGTTGTTCACCAACGGTTTTTTATTGGTTCAAGTTTCACTCTTACACAACCATTAATATTTCCTATCCTTAACAAAATGCAAAATTGTCTATGGTAAATTATGTATATATGTTACTTTTAATTTTATTCAACACTAAATTTTTTTGTTGATATCAAATGCCTTTTTTTTTTACTGTTAGGTGATTTCACTGTTTCATCATGGATCCAGTTATTTGGATTTGTCTTCCATTCGAAGTTCTTGAAGCAATCTTCCTGTGGCTCCCTTTATCGGTTGTGATAAAGTTTGGCATTGCTTGTAAAAAATGGAAGAATGCTTTGCAAAACCCTTCTTTCTTTTTACATTGCAAGAATGTCTCTACGAACAAATTTGGAGTTCTCGTTCCCTTCCTCAATAGTGAAGACAATTCTTTTGCTACTCAATACCTTAATCATAATGGCCACATATATCTATTTCATTTGGGATTCATAGATTCAAGATACAAAGTAGAGTGTATTGTTGGAAGAATGGTGGTTTTATCCTTACCAACAGAATGCTCCCAAACACACAACTATTTTGTAAAGAATCCATTTACAAAGGCATTTAAAAACATAAGGCCAACACGAATTGGACACTCCAGATTCTTTTCATTATTTGAAAATGTAAGCAGCAGAAAATATGACTAGGTTGTTCTAAAACATATCTATGACACGATGCAGTCTTAATTTTATGTTTGCAGTAGTATTGATAGGGTATGGAAAAGGGTTTTTGTTCCATTTGGTAGCACGTCACCCCATAAGAATGTAGCGTTCTATAAAAGTAAATTGTTTTTGCTGTATCTCAACAAGGAGTATGAATATTATCCTCGGTATGGGTATACAATTTACTGGTTTGACGTGATAAAATATGAGTGGGGTTTCTCATTTGTTCCAATCAGTGACATACATTGTATGTCATTAGCAATATACATGAATCAGTTGATATGCCTTGTCAATGATGTGTCCACTTCTGTATGGTCAATTGAAGAATTAGATCATTTCCAATTTGGTCAACCGTGTGTTGAACGAAGAATTCACTACTTTGGAGATGATTGGGGTTTCAGATGGAAGTCGTTGGAAGAAATTTCTACAGATATAAATGGCAAATGTCCTGGCTATCTTGAGTTCTGAAGAGTCCATGATCTGGTTCTTATGTGCAACTGCAATGAAGTTCCTTTCCTATTATATGACATGGTAACTTGCATTTGTTTTCCAATAGATATTGGTAATTCAACTAATGAGCAGATGTCTTGGTTTTGGTACCCAACATTGGAGGATTCCAATGATTTGATTGAGTATGGAGATGTCTTTGCAATTGCTGCCCGTATGGCTTCTGTTGATGAGATTCCACCATTGGATATGGTGATGGATTCTTAGGATATTAGTATTATAAGGAATTCTTATAAATATTTCCAAATTATATACTCTCTATGGTTGTCGAAAATATTTCCATTTTTGCCTCTATACATACTATGTGTCTTTATGGTAATACTTTAAAATTATGTTTGTATCATTCTTTGCGATGTAAGATATTTAATATTGTTTCCCATAAAGTTTTCTTATTTACATGTAAATGTTTATCAATGTTATGCATTTTTCCTTGTTTGTATAATTATAATTTCTATGATTTATGTTATACATATTATTTGTATTGGCTTTTGTCATTGATTCTCAAACAATGTTATATGTCTATGTTCATTTTAATATTTATATTTATATTTTGATAGTATATATAGTTCCAAATTTTTAGATATATTCATCTGAGAATACTTTTGTTCAACATTATGAGAGGAGACCTTTTTTCCTTGAACATCTATCTTTCATAGAAACAACAAGATCTTGGACATTTGATAGCAAGCGTAAAAAAGGTCCATGGAAGCCTAGAGATGTTCATGCTATTGTTCAGGTTTGGCCACGTGTTATTCTATTCTTGGTGAGGCTTCAGAGGAATTTGAAACCTTTTGCTGGACATAATTACTATTGTACAAGCCATTTCATGACATTCCCATAGAAATTGGCCTTTTAGCTGAAACTATTATCGAAAGTTGGAGGAATTTTCGATTTCGAGCATGACATGTTAATTGACATCCACTAATTATAGAGAATATTGAAGATGAAGAATATGGTGATTTTTCTAACCAAGAAATGAATCTTGAAGATGATTTTCAAGAATGGTAGATTTTCTCTCATTTGGTTCCACCAAATGATGTGAATGTTTCTAACCTTCACACCCTTGGTCGAAGGCACTTTGATATATCCTTTGAATGGGAAAGTACAACTATTTCTAATGACGTTACAGAAGAAGCTACTAATTTTATAAGGAAGGCAGAATCAACAGGTGATATTGTTGACCTTTCAAATAAAACATTTTCATCTGCAGATTCGTTGTCAGAAAAACAACGACTTGCTTTTGAAATTGTCTTAAGGCAGTTTGCTGAATATGAGATTCATGAAGCTCTTCTTATGATTATTCAGGGCACTGCGGGCACTGGGAAGTCTTTCCTTATGCATTGTATTTTTGAAGCTCTTTCTAATTCGTCAACTAATAGAAGAATCCCTTTGCTTCTTCTTCCCCCAACAAGAGTAGCTGCTTTTAATATACATACAAAAACAACACACTCAGCTCTAAAAATTCCAATTAAAGATATGTAGGCACTACAAGGGTAGTCACTTGCAGTATTCCAAGAAGAAATGCGACATGTTAGATATATATTGATTGATGAAATGAGCTTTCTATGATCAAGGTTGTTTATCCAAATAGATGCTCGATTACAAGAAGCATTTTGAGAGAAAAAGAATTGTCCTTTTGGTGGCAGATCCATCATCCTTGTGGATGACCTTGGCCAACTTCCTCCTGTAAGAGATAAGCCTTTGTATGCATGTAATACAGTAGGAAAATTATTGTGGAACAAATTCAACATTGTTGTCACTCTTGACACAATCTTTCACCAACAAGGGAATAATGAGAAACACTATTGTTTTCGTAGAGTCCTCAATAACATAAGAAACGTAGAACCTGTTCTTGAAGATTGGGAGTTTCTTATGTCACACGCTGATATGAGGTTGCATTGTAGAGAAAGAGATTTATTTAATGCAGTAGTTCACATGTTTCCAAGAAATAATTTGTTCTCTTTCCATAATAGGTATATCTTAAAATCATTAAATTATCCAATTGCACCATGTGTTGTTGAGCATTAAAGGCATTTAGAAATTAGTGGTGTTGATGATGATCAATTGGACCGTGAAGTTTTGTTGTGTCGCGGTCAGCGTGTTATGTTGACATTTAATTTATGGGTTGAAGCTAGCTTGGTGAATGGTGCACTTGGTTTTGTTAAGGATATATTCTATGCATCTATCTCTAAGCCACCTCAACTTCCAATGTTCACAATTGTTGTTCTTGATAAGTATGTTGGTGTTCGATTTGATGCAAGCAATCCAAACATTGTCCCTATCACCCTAGTGATAAGATGAAATCAAAAACACATTCCTTTGAAGATGGCATGGGATCTTACAATCAACAAGTTACAGCGATTGACTTTAGAATGAGTGTCAGTTGATATCGGGAATAAAGAGGAGCAAGGCCTTACCTTCACAGCCATATCAATAGTGAAATCAATAGATGGTTTATGCATTGCACTACCTCTTTCTTTCCAATGTTATGCCAAGATGAAAGATAGTGCATATGTTACAATTAGGAAGGAGGAAAAAGAGGGATTGAAGTCCATATCAGTATGAAATACAACTAATAACATTGTGAGCTTCTTTATAGTATTTTTTTTTAATTTCTTTAATTATTCTCTTGATTTACTTTTAATATAATAATATTTTTCATATATTTATTAGATTAATAAATTCATCATATTCATAGTAATATTTGAGAAAGTTGTTTACGTCGTTTTTCATGTTGTTCAGTTTACTTAATTTTTTTTAAGTGCCTATTGCTCTTTTCTTTGCAACATACCATTCAAACATAAACAATGAGTTACATGAGTCAATCATTCCAAATCATTTCTATAACTAGTTTGTATTGATATTAATATTGTGGATTCGTATTACATCATGAAATGAAAAAATTGAGGTTTTGAATATTTGCCATCACCATGGCCAATATTCATTTTTTGAATATTGGCCAAGGTTTTATTCTATTTCTACAGTTTTTTCTATTGCATTTTGGAATTAGGCTTATATTCATAGAAATTTTTATATCGTTTGGTTTATCTAACACTAGATTGTTTTTTTTTCATGTAACACTATAACATTAATTTTTTTAACATATATAAAAATGGGGTGTTATGTTTTATGTATATACATATATATATAGCTATGCTTATTTATTTGTGCATGTATTTATTGATTTTGCTTTTTTTTGTGTCTTTTGAATGCAGATATGGACAATAACGATGTCATATATTATTCCAAAACAATATGGGATATAGTTGGAGCTATAAGCTTTCTTTCCTATCTTTGTAACAAGTTTGATAGAAAACATGGGTTCCACCTTGCATTTCTTGATGATCATATTCGTGAGCTAGATCAAACAAAAACACACATAAAATACTTGAAACATGTGCACCAGAGGGAGTTTAGGAGGAGAACAAGAAAGAATTGGTTGGGAAATGTTAAATATCATGATCATTATCCCGTTGATTTGAATCAGTGTTGCTTTTGTCATCAGTCTAGTTGTGTTTTGGAAGAGGCCACTCCGTAGATGACTTTTGAAAAATTGTCTAAACTTCAATTTTGTAGTGGAGTTAATTCATGTAAAGAAAACAAAAAATATATGTTAAGGCTCAATGTTCTTTCTGTGGTTGCAATGTTGGTCAAATTGATTATTTTAAACAATATTTTTTGTTATTATGTACAAAACTATATATCTTTGGTCTTAAAATGTCCTATTATGCTGTTCTTATTTAAATCCAATGTGTGCAAGTTAGATGTGTTTTTTTCATTTATGTTGCTTTGCTCCAATGTGAGTGTTACTATTTTATATCTTTCTCTTGCATTTCTGATTGTCGAGGTCTTTTGTGTAGATCCCTTTAATTTGTTCATGTCTTTCATAAATGAAAATATTGTTTACATTTATAATATTATTGTTGGGATTTCATGTTCTAGGTGTTTATATCAATATTCTTGAGATTTATACTATTAACACATTCATGTATTGATATCAATGTATTTATGGCTTAAATTCTATTTATTGTTTATAATGTAGTGATATAAATGTGTTATTATTAATGCAATGATGATTTATCATGTTTTAGTGCTTTACGGTTTGCAATGTGGTTCTTATATTGGTTTTGGTTTATGTTTTTTATTATTTTTTGTGTTATAGCATTATTTATGTTTATATATTGATGCCATGGATTTAGAGCTTGGGTTCGATTTACTATTTCCTTGGGTTTAGAATATTAAATGATTATATTTATTTCTTTTTTAAGTTTGTAATATTAATAATTCCTTCGGTTTATCATTTATTCGCTTTGTTTTATTAATCACCAATATTAAGGTTTAAATAATAGTCCTAAGGTCTAATATTAATCCCTTATATTTACAATGTTTATTCCTTCAATTTATTGACATGCTACTTTCATAATATTAACAATCCCTAGGGTTTATTGATCCATTAGGTTTATCATATTCATAGTCACATGGGTTGATCAAGTCATTGCGTTCAAAAAATAATTCCTATTAATCCCTTGCCATTTTTGATCCCTTTTGTTTCTAATATTTTACCTCAGGTTTATTAATTCCCAATGGTTTATAATATCAAATTATTGGTTTTCCTCATTCTTCAACTTTTTAATATTAATAATTCCTTGAGTTCATAATCCCTTGAGCTTTTAGTTTTAATCCCTTAGGTTTTGTTATTCCTTTGGGTTTATTATATAAATCCCATGGGTTCATTATTCCCTTGGTTTGATATTATTAGCCCCTTTTGTTTAATAATATTGCCTTAGGTTAATAATCCCTTAGGGTTTTAGTATTAATCCATTGCATTTATAATATCAATCGCTTGGGTTTATTATTCCCTTAGGTTTATAATATCGATCATGGTAAACCATTGTCATCATAGCCAGCCATGCTTGAATGTCACATTGTGACAAGGATTGTCTCACTGTGAAAATAAATAATAATCCATTGGGTTTATTATTCCTTTGGGTTTATTATATCAATCCCTTGGGTTTATTATTCCCTCGGGTTTATATTATTAGTCTATTTTATTTAATAGTATTCCCTTTAGTTCATAATCCCTTGGGGTTTTAGTATTAATCCCTTGGGTTTAATATTATTCCCTTTGGTTTATAACCCCTTGGGGTTTTATTACTAATCCCTTCGTTTTATTATTCCTTTCGGTCTCTCATATTAATCCCTTGGGTTTATTATTTCCTTAGGTTTATAATATTGATCATGGTAAACCACTGTCAATCATAGCCAACCATGGTCAAGCATGCTTGAATGTCATATTGTCATAAGCATTTTCTAACCATGAAAATAAATGATTTTTATTTTAGTGTTTCTAATATTTATATTTGGGTTTACGAATGTTGGGTTTATAATATTAGTCCCTTGGGTTTAATATTATTCCCTTTGGGTTTATAGTCCCTTGGGGTTTTGGTATTAATCCCTTGGGTTTATTATTCATTTGGGTTTATAATATCAATCATGGTCAATAATGGTTGAATGTCACATTGTCACAAGGATTGTCTCACCAT
>APFE030300839.1:9738-20785 GCA_000404065.3 Pinus taeda | reverse complement strand
ATACCGAGGAGAGAGTGAACCGTCGGATCACTACATATCGTGACCGTCGGATTGTAAGCTACAAAATGTACAATGGTAAAGAAACACACTTTACCTAACTCTATACCTAACTCTATACTAGACCAAGTTGAACTTAACTATTTCCTATGTGTCGGAATATCCTAACAATATGCTCCATGGGTGCCTCTAAGTTGCAGAGATGGTCATTTTTGCAACGTGGTTGTGTCGAAGGTTGTCCAACTGCTCCAGGATGGTGTTTTGGTTGTATTGAATATCAGTGATATAGGAAACAATTTCATTTCGGTCTTCGTACCTGTGGTCCTGAAGAATGTCGATGTCAATTTGAATGTGCTGCAGTTGCTCAGTGATTGAGTCCATAGATGTCGGAGTTACTAGGCATCCTTGCAATTTAACAGGGGAAAGTGCCTCAGCTTCCTTTGTTTCTTGATTGGAAGAGCTAGTAGAGGAGGTGTTATGTCCTAATACATGGTGACCTGCCTTGGCCTGCTAACCCCATCCACTACAAGAGTTACCCTACTAGCGAGGCATTTTGTTGTGCTCAGATTGTCGTGTCTTACAACAGGGGGAGCCCACAGAGAAAATTGTCAAATAAATATAAAGAAAACAGTAAACACCCAACCCTTCGACCCACAGTCTCAAGCCAGGATGAGCCACAATCCCAGTGTTGTTACTAGGACAGGAGAGAGGCTCTAGATTACCCAGCCTAGGTGTCAGAATGGAGAGAACCTCTGAGACACCACCAGATTATTGTGCATGAACAAGACCCCCACCCCCAAAAGCTATCCAAGAAATTTGGAATTCCTTCAGGCCAAAGGTGAGAGACGACCTTCAAACATAAGTTACCAAAAGCCACATAAAAACCTACACACCTATAAAAACCTGCATTCGTCCGCTTGAGTGGGAGAGGATCCAAGAGGTGGCAGAGAGATGAACATTTCTTATTTCCACCAGAAGCAAGGGAGTAGGACCGAACCACGATTGTCTGCATACCAGTGTCCCAAGGGAAGACCAAGAGACCGATATCAAACCAATTCAAGATGCTACAAGTGTTGTTTGTCTTTATCATCCAAGACCAGAGTGCCAGTGAGGTGCCATAGACATAAACCCGACCTCTATCCAACTCCTTACCACCCAAAATCATTGCCCAAAATTTTGAATTGAGCCAAGACATGCACCTAGGTTCACTTATATCCTCAAAGCACTTGACGAGGAGTGACGTGTTTATGGAGTAATGGTTGGATCTTGTCATCACCACAAAGTTAATGGCTGTGTGGGCGACAGGCAAGCCCGGATGGCCAAGCACGTGTCAGGTGTACAGTTGCATGCACACCCGCATTGGGGGATTGATTACATCCTTGTTATTGTAATAAACATTTAGAGAAAAACATATAATATGAATACCTTACTTTAAATATATAAACAATCTATTAATCTTGTATAGGTTTTCCAAACTCATTTTAAAGATAATACATAGTTTTTCCTTTTTTTTTATTGCAAAAATTGTGTTAGTAATTTTGTTTGGGATTTAAAAAAAACCCATTAATTTCAGTGATAAATTGTATTCTCTTTACTAATTTTATGTATAAGTTTACATAAATTAGTCATTTTCAACATTGCAAAACATAAAATTTGAATTACAACAATGAGAATTGTTATTTCATTCATTCAATTTTCTACATTTCTAATTCATTATACCTATTATCATATTCTCTTTTCCACAATATTTATGTATCTTTATTTATAGCACTCCTTCTTACCTCTAAAAACATTGAAATGAGCATGATAATATTTTAAGTGTCAAATATTTGAGAATGATACTTAGATCTCTTTTCCTTTGTCTCATCAGAAACTGAACAATAATCAAATGTATCATTTACAACCTTAATGATTGGAGCAAGACTTTTAATGCTTGATTGGGATTTTTAAGTAGGATATGGAGAAGGTAACACAATTCATGTTATCCTTATACCTATTTAATATCGATTATGCTCTAATATTCACTATATCATGCATTGTTTGCATAGTGTTAGGGCCTAGATTTACCTCAGACTGAAAAGGTAAGCTTCTAGGTCCACATCAAACCACGCTCAGCCTAGTAGCTAGCCCTACCAGGTCAGGAGAGGGCTCTCTCCGGGTCAATATTAGCTAATGATGGTCACTAAAGGCTTGAGATGACTGATATTGCTACTGATCTTAGGTTAGGTATAGATATAAAATGGTTTGTTTGATAAAATGATGTGTTTGTGGGCTCTAAGGGAAAGGCAGATTTTGGGTGCGAGGAATGAGGCACAGTCTTGCAGGGATTTCGATGGGGCAAGGTAGGAAACTATAATTGGCACTATAAGTCAAGTGAGGTGGATGGATCAGATTGAGGAGGAGTTGAAGAGGGCAATGGAAGCCATGGATCCTCTCCAAAGAGTGGAAAACATTAAAAGACTAAAGAAAACTTCAAGTAGATCACTGCACTTCTCAATGTATTCTACTTACACTCTTGTTTATTTAGCTGAGAAGAAATAAAGAGAAATGATACATATAACACATGAATAAATTTACAAAGACATAAGAGAGCACTGTACCAAAACAAATTCCACAGGGATCCCAAAGAATGCTACAAATCCCGGTCTCAATTCCTTAGCCAAAATACTGATGTGAGTGTACAATGAAGCTCAAGGCTTTCTCAAGAGTCCAACCACGCCAATGACTGAAAAAATACATAATATAGACAAAACATTAGCTCATCCTTGCCTCTAGGGGTCGAGCTCACATGTTTAGGAGCTAATCCAACTGATTCTAAACTAGGAACTAGAAATCAAGCAATGAAACAACATGCCTCTAGAAACAAGGGAACTGATTCATTGAGTTTCAAACAATATTTTAACTCATGAATCTACCTAACCAAGTGAACATTTGACATATTTACATCATGATCCATCAATGTACATGAAATTACATCATAATTTGACAATAAGAAAGTGAAAAAGTCAAACTGGCTAAAACTGGGCGAAAAACAGAGCAAAACTTGGTCAAACTAGCAATTTTTCCTCTATGCGTCATGCCTGATTCTCTATGGGCCACGCTTGTTTGGACCCACTTTTGGAGGCCTTCTTGATGTCCAAATCAGCTCTATGTAGGCTTGTTGGAAAGGCCTACTATCTACTTTCCCACCCAAGTGGAATTTTTCAATTTGGTCTTCATTTGCCTTGTCAAAAAGCAAATCTCCCAAGGTTGCTTCCTGTGAGTCAAAATAGGGGCAGTGAGGTCATTTTTTGAGTGTTTTTGGCCTCTTTGAGGACTCAATACCTGCCCAAATTTCTTGGCCATAGGTAGACAAGCATAACTTTCTATGAAAAATCTAGAAATGCAATTTTTTTGTGATTTGGAGCCCTCTAGAAAAAGCGAGCGCCATGTGGCGTGACTCATAGGGAGGAAAACTCTGCTTTTTGTGCAAAAAAAATTCCAAAATGAAAAAATTACTCCAAATTTCTTGAAATTTGGGCTATACCTTCTCTATCAAGAGCTATGATGAGCTAAGGATGCCTTGGCCAATATCCGAAGTTGATCATGCTTTTTTTGCCTCCTTTGCCTCTTTGATGCCTTCCTTAGTTTTTCCTTTAAATTCCTTATTCGTGCCTTGCAAACCTTGTTCCGCGCCATGTAGTGAAAAGCCATGTGTCTCAGTAATGCCTTGTCCCTATCGGCCTTGTCCAGCAGTCTCTCTAAGTGGATGTTGACTCTCTCGAGCCATGACTCCCGATCAGCATTGATCTCTTGCTCAAGTGGAGTGAACTCCACCCTCCTTCTTTGGGCAGCATGACGATTCTCCCTAATGTTTTGTAACTCCATGATCACCTACTGGTCCTCAAGCTGCTTATTCCTTTGCTCCAAGTATTTTATAATCCACTTAGCCCTCTCCAAGGTTAGGGACAAGGCTTTGACTTCTGTCTGCTGCTCTTGGATGATCTCTTTGAGACTTGTGCTTTCTGGGCCCATATCAACATCCTCAATGAGAATAAAGTCCCGCTCACCTGAAGGCCCTCATCCTACATTAGCCTCTTGCCTTTGTCCTAAACCTGTGATGTTGATGCCAGAAGTGAGGCCCCTTCCACCCCAGGTGGAGATAACACTTGCTTTGTCGTTGCGAACAACTGCCTGGTGCCCTTCTGATAAGTGATGAATGCACAGTAGCAGTGTGTGTCTCATGACCTTCATGCTGATAAGAAGGTCCACCTTTCTCGTGCAAAGTCTCTGAGGGTCCCTGAGAAGCTCTGAAAAACTCACGAGAGATGAAATCATCCCAAGTTATGCCCTGTAATCCGAGCTGATGAACAACCACAATTTTAATAAGAGAAAAATGATAAATACTATTAAACTGCTGCTGAGCAATCTTGTGCTGCACTAGAGTGGTCATCCTTTCAATATTTCGGCACATGAAGTAAGGAATGTTCATCATCCGTACCCGGGTAAAGTGCATGAGCAGTCTGATAATGATAAGCATACAGACGGGAGAACTGGCCCTCACAACTGAAATACTTCATGATCAACTTCATTAGTGGAGCATATTCATCTCTGAGGTATTGAAAAGGAAACACTCTCTTGAGCTGCCTCAAGAAGTCGGGCTTAATATATGGTTCATAATGCTGTCGGTCAATTTTTTGCCTCTTGTTCCATGGCTCTCCAATGTTAGGTATGCCAGTTGCTATTGAAATGGATTCTGGTGTAAGTGTGAAGGTGACACCAGCTAGAGTGACTTGATCACCATGTAAATGCAATACAAACAAACGAGCCAACTCATGATGAAACTGAATGCTAGCAACCTTTTCACAAAATTCATAACATCACTGATGTCAGAAACAAGAGATGGCAAGAGGGCAGGCCTGCAATTCAACAAGAGTGGTTGGTTCTTCTCTGATATGTCTGCCCCCTCTATGAGGCCTCCTGGGTGCATGTCCCTCCGTGGGTGAGTCACTTTGGGTCTCCACTTCATAATCATATGAAGGATCAGATGCCATGACTACTGGTAGAAAAATTGTCCTAAAGAGATAGGTGTTGATGTGTCAAACTGTGTTGGACTGCCTTTGATGATTGTTTAACCTCTACCACCAAGGGAAAATAGTGAAATGAGGGAAAATCATGGGAGGGAAAAATAGTGGGAATTTTGGGATTGTTGGGATAAGTGTAGTTAGGGAAAATATGGGATGTTTGGAAGGTTTTGTATAAGGTTAGGGTTTGGGATTTTAGAATAGGAAGTTTGGGAATGGGAACTTGGGATAGGGGATTAGTAAAGGTAGGGGAACTTAGGGAACAATGAAATCAGGGAAAAATGGGATAAGGGAATGATGGAGGAATGATGGACTTGGTAGCAAAATAGTTATCAAAACCCTAGGCAACAATTTTTGTTTGAGGAATTTGGAATGGTAGGGTTTGATTATTTGTTAAAACACTCACCAAATCAACCATCATAACATAAACACCAAACTTGGATAAATAGCAGAAGTGGAGCCCAACCTACTTGGAACAAGGTGAATTCGTTTGTTTTTTACGATTGGAGGTCGTTCTGGTGATTTTTGGGTCCTCTAGATGTATGCGTCAAGCATCTAGCCCAATGCATCGTGCCCTCCGTATGCATTGCACCCATGTTATTTTACACTTGATCTTGAGGCCCAATGCGTCGTGCCCGGTGAGTGTGCCGCACCTCCTACTTAGTGCGCCGTGCCGGCAACTTACACCAATTTTTTACCCAAACTTCACACTCACTCACCCAAATCATCTTGCTTTGCTTATCTTTGCTCTTGGAATAGAAATGAACCTCAAACACTTGGATAGATGATTTATACATGGAGATTTTATATTTATTTGGTCAAAACCCACTTTCATAATGTTTTGCAAATGACTTTATCTCAAACTATGTTTTGTTGGACTTTTTCACTTCTTTTTTACTTTTTGATGAATTAAATGACCTGAGTTGTGCTTGTTTGCAAGTGTTGGAGCCTTTTGGACTAAGGAAAAAAACCAAGGTGCAGATGAAGGAACTCTACAATGAAGAAAACAAATTTTTCATGATTTTTGTACAATAAAATCTAAATACTCTGTTTTTTCCACAAAACAGAGTTTTGAGGAAAAACACAATTTCCAACACTTGGTGATGAAATTTATTGATGTTGAAACCTCCTCATGGCTTGCTGGTGAATATCGGACACTTTGAAGCATTTATTAACGAAACCCTAATGGACCCTAGACCTAAAAGACAATGAAACCCTAAAGGCAATCTTTTGCAATTTTAGATAAAAAGAAGACTATATATTCCTTTTTTTAAATGAACAAACATGAACCAGTAGGTAAATGACATGAGGGACATGAGAAAAACCACTCTCGTCAGATGATCCATGTGCCTAATGAATGCAGATGATTGGGCAGGACTCCTAATATGAAATGCAACAAGAGAATTGATCTCTGACGGAGGGATGAAGATACCGACACTAACATTGGCTCCAATGGCGATGGTAGCTCCTTGGAGGTGCCAAGAACTACAAATCTCTGGGAAAGCTGACAGTGCCTTCATCCATTGGGCTATGGAGTCAATAACTTCGATGACAATTCAAAACTAAACACTGGACTCAAAGACTCAATTTCAAGACTGAACTTGACTCATCCAAAACTAAAACAAGACTCTCAAAAGCTGAAACTGGACACTTAGCTGAAACTATCTTTAAACTAACTGAAACAAAAAATGGCTCAAGACTGACTTAACTAAAACAAGTACTTACAAAGCTTTTAAATGGTAGCAGACCATCGAGATTTGAGAGCTTCAAATCATGATGACAACCACCTGCCTACTGATGAAATATATACAATCATGTATAGTGTGCCTTCAAATGTAACCAATCTAGCAGATGGCTACATACTGAAATTTTTCTCTCATTTTCCCCGAGCAGGCAGAACGATGTACATGTAGGAAACTCACAATAAAAACTGAAACCAAGGCTTATGCTAATGAACCAGGCAACATTCATCTTCTTTGGTTCTTGCAAAAGAATTCCGAAAGGATCTTGAAAATCTTGAAGCACTAGCTTGTCTTGAGATCCAGCAACAAAAATACAATTACTCCCTTCATTCTGATCTAAAAGAACCATTGGTTGCTGTGTGATAGGAAGACGTAAAGAGGTATAAGCTTTTGCTATCTGAGAGTTAGCTGTAAAGTCCTCGAACATGAGAAATTTTGGCATATTGTCTCTCTCAAGCTCATATTCCTCAACTTCATGGTCTAGGTCATTCTTAAACAGAAAACAATATTCAAGATTATTAAACATGAGAGCCTTATCATCTTCATGAAAGAAAATATTATCTGTGTGCTGATCTATAAAGCTAATTACAAGACTGTCATCATTTTCAAAAGAAGAAGAAGTTTCACCAACAACTTTTTGACCATGTGCACACTATAAACCTGCATTAGCTTTCGCTGTAACTTGACCTTTCAGGAGTCGATCTATCTCATCTTCAGACAAAGGAGATAAGACTTTTTGTTTCCTTTTGCTCAAACAGTGGTTGCCTTCTTGAAATAACATTTCAAAACATAAAGAACCTGAATGACAGTCCTCAATTCCCTGATCTTCTGAAATTTGAAAACATTATTGATCATCTTCATATGACATGGCAATCAAATTACCATTTACTAGTGAGTTATTGAAAGAATAGTTTTCACTTACTTGAACAAAGGTCTCATCTTGTTTTTCATGAAATGACTGGATTACCTCCTCATGAAGGCTTTGGTCAATAACTTTGTCTTCTTCATTCCAGATGATCTCAAAAACAAAGCTCTCTTTCATGGGATTCAGAACAAGGTTGTCTTCATCGTCGCGATCTAAATCTAGATCTGAAATAGCTTACTTGACTTTATCACATTCTAAAATTGAAACTTGACTTCCCAGCATATTGTCTTCTTCTATGGAAAAATCTGAAATAAAACCTTCTCTTTCATAATTTTCCATTGTGCAAAGATCTTGATCCTGCTGCAAAGTTTCTTGAGCATCTTGATGAGTATCTTCTAAGCTCTTTTTATGCTGCTGGAATGGATTTTCATACATAGCCTCCATGATCTTATCATCCATGAAGTCATCATCTTCATAAACTTTCTCAAGATTTTCAATAAAAATATAAGCATGTTTGCAACAGTTTTGAACTAAATTTAATGATGGATAAGTTTCTTTATACCTTTCAAAGAACATGGTATGAAAATCCTTTAAGCAGTAAATACAAGCAGGCGGAAAACTTTCATACCAAGATCGGGCTTCACCTTCCAGAGTGGCCATGAATATCTTCATCAAGAAATCTTTAGGAAAATAAACCTTCAACTTACGAATATGTATGTGAAATATAACCAGATGTAAAGCAGCATCCTTCCTATCATCATCTTTAAACATAGGCAAATTCCTTTGCCAGTCTACCTTAGGAATTTTATTTGGAAAACCTGGAATGTGATCTCAGCTCATGGGAGCATACCTTTGATCCAGCAAAACCATTTTGATGACAATGAATTCACTAAGAAATTCTTCAGGCTACTAATTTTGAAGAGTGGATTTGCCACAAAAATTTTGAACCTTAGGATTCTTCGACACTGGAGTTGCCAGGTGAATGATTTCAGCCTTCTGGTGTCTGATCATTGTCCACCATCAACAATCAGATCTGAACTTGATACATGTTACTGGGGAAACTTGCAAGTCAGATGTTCAGCTTATAAGACTAGAACAGAGATTGACTGAAGCATCTTTTATCTACTTATGCACTCGCAAAGCAATGTGCATTTTGAAGGCTTCCTGGCATAACTCCAAGCTCCATCTATAGTTTATAAAGAAATAACACTAACAAGAAAATAAGATTCTCTTCCCCAGCAGAGTTGTCGCTATGTTAGGGCCTAGATTTACATCAGGCTGAAAAGATAAGCTTCTAGGTCCACATCAAACCATGCTCAACCTGGTAGCTAGCCCTACCAGGTCAGGAGAGGGCTCTCTCGAAGTCAATCTCAGCTAATGATGGTCACTAAAGGCTTGAGATGATTGATATTGCTACTGATCTTAGGCTAGGTATAGATATAAAAGGGTTTGTTTGAAAAATGATGTGTTTATGGGCTCTAAGGGAAAGGCAGATTTTGGGTGCAGGGAATGAGGCACAGTCTTGCAGGGATTTTGATGGGGCAAGGTAGGCAACTGTAATTGGCACTATAAATCAAGTGAGGTGGATGGATCATACTGAGGAGGAGTTGAAGAGGGCAATGGAATCCATGGATCCTCTCCAAACAGTGGAAAACATTAAAAGACGAAAGAAAACTTCAAGCAGAGCACTGCACTTCTCAATGTATTCTACTTACACTCTTGTTTGTTTAGCTAAGAAGAAATAAAGAGAAATGATACATATAACACATGAATAAATTCAAAAAGACATAAGAGAGCACTGTACCAAAACAAATGCCACAGGGATCCCAAAGAATGTTGCAAATCCTAGTCTCAATTCCTTAGCCAAAATACTGATGTGAGTGTACAATGAATCTCAAGGCTTTCTCAAGAGTCCAACCATGCCAATGACTGAAAAAATACATAATATAGACAAAAAATTAGCTCATCCATGCCTCTAGGGGTCAAGCTCACATGTTTAGGAGTTGATCCAACTAATTCTAAACTAGGAACTAGAAATCAGGCAATGAAATAGCATGCCTCTAGAAACAAGGGAACTGTTTCATTCAGTTTCAAACAATCTTTTAACTGATGAATCTACCTAACCAAGTGAACATTTGACATATTTACATCATGATCCATCAATGTACATGAAATTACATCATAATCTGACAATAAGAAAGTGAAAAAGTCAAACTAGCCAAAACTGGGTGAAAAACAGAGCAAAACTTGGTCAAACTAGCAATTTTTCCTCTATGTGTCGCGCCTGATTCTCTATGCACTGCACCTATTTGGACCCATTTTTGGAGGCCTTCCCGATGTCCAAATCTGCTCCAAGTAGGCTTGTTGGAAAGGCCTGCCTGTCTACTTTCCAACCCAAGTGGACTTTTTCAATTTGGTCTTCATTTTCCTTGTCAAAAATCAAATCTGCCAAGACTACTTCCTGTGTGTCAAAATAGGGGCAGTGAGGTCATTTTTTGAGTGTTTTTGACCTCTTTGAGGGTTCAAAACCTGCCCAAATTTCTTGGCCATAGGTAGAAAAGCATAACTTTTCATGACAAATCCAGAAATGCAAAGTTTTTATGATTCGGAGCCCTCTAGAAAAAGCGAGCGCCACGTGGCATAGCGCATAGGGAGGAAAACTCTGTTTTTTGTGCAAAAAAATTCCAAAATGCAAAAATTGCTCCAAATTTCTTGAAATTTGGGCTGGACCTTCTCTATCAAGAGCTATGATGGGCCAAGGATGCCTCGGCCAATATCCGGATTCGATCATGCTCTTTTTGCCTCTTTTTCCTTTTTGATGCCTTCCTTAGTTTTGCCTTTAAATTCCTTATTCATGCCTTGCAAACCTTGTTCCGCGCCATGTAGTGAAAAGCCATGTGTCTCAATAATGCCTTTTCCCTGTCGGCCTTGTCTAGTAGTCTCTCTAAGTGGATGTTGACTCTCTCAGGCCATGACTCCCAATCAGCGTTGATCTCTTGCTCAAGTGGAGTAAACTCCACCCTCCTTTAGGCAGCATGACGGTTCTCCCTAATGTTTTGTAACTTCATGATCACCTGCTGGTCCTCAAGCTACTTATTCCTCTGCTCCAAGTATTTTACAATCCACGTAGCCCTCTCCAAGTTGAGGGACAAGGCTTTGATTTCTGTCTGCTGCTCTTGGATGATCTCTTTGAGACTTGTGCTTTCCGGGCCTATATCAACATCCTCAACGAGAATAAAGTCCCGCTCACCTGAAGGCCCCTCATCCTACATTGGCCTCTTGCCTTTGTATTTTTAATGAGATATTACTTCTTACTATTTGAAATGAATTTTTGAATATATGAATGTATTTAAAATCCTAAAAAAAACCTTAAATAGTAT
>APFE030300838.1:2474-99241 GCA_000404065.3 Pinus taeda | reverse complement strand
AAAATATATATGAACACATAATCCTAATAAATAGGAATTAAGGTAAATTAGGTAATAGGAATTAACATCGATAGTCTATGTAATAGTAATATTGATATTAATAATAAGGTCTTCAATAATAAGAATTCGGATATTATTAGTATTAGTAGGAGGGTTAATGATATAGATAAGGATAAAGTTAACGATAGTATTGGTAATAGTTCTATTGATAGCAATATGCAGGATTATAATTGTCTGAATAGTAATAAGGTTGTCAGCTCATGTAGCTTTGATTTTTCTTGCCCTATTGTTAATGTCTTTCCAGTTAATAGCAAGGAGGTTTTCCTTCCCTCTTCCTCTGGGAATAACAAGGTGCTTAACCTTTCTTGCTTCTCTTTCGCCCCTTCAGTTTTTAGTCTTTTAAGCAAAGGTCTTAACTTCGCCCTTGCTCCGAGAAGAATCCTGGTGGACGACATTATTTGTGATACTGAATATGGGATTAGAGATCTCCCTGACAATATTAAGGACACCAGTAGGCAAGATTGTGCCGTCGTCCTTAGGAGGGCTAAGCCCCCTCAAAGGAACCTCAGCAGGGAGGAGCTCTATGCCCTGATGTCCTTAAATTAGAATGATGATATTGTCATTTTGAAAGATGAAAAAGGAGGGGCTACGGTTATCCTTAATAAGGATGATTACTGTATGAAGATGCTGGATCATCTTCACAATAGCAGGAGTTATAAGAAGCTGCCCAAGAACCCTCTGAAGAAGATGTCCAGGACAGTGGCTCTAGCCATCAAGTCTAGCAACTCGGTGGGTTCGCTATTCCATAAGCTCATTGAGACCAGTCCGGTTGCTCCTAGGATCTATGGGTTGCCTAAGATTCACAAGGAAGGGGCCCCTCTAAGGCCTATTGTCAACACCATTGGTGGTCTGACATACCTTCTAGCCAAATTTCTGGCCCTTAAGCTGAAGCCCGTGGTGGCCCGTACTAAATCCTTCGTAAAGGAATCTGCTTCCTTCATCAATGAGCTCAAGGATATTAGGCTGAACCCTGAAGACATTATGGTTAGTTTTGATGTGGTCTCCCTATATACTTGTATCCCTATTAAGGAGGCCTTGGAAGTGATCTATCGCTTGACTGATCCCGATACCGCTCATCTGGTCGAGATCTGTCTCACTTCCACTTTCTTCTGTTTCGAGGGTGAGTTTTTTTAGCAGACTTGTGGTGTGGCTATGGGTTCCCCTCTTTCCCCGATTGTTGCGAACCTCTTTATGGAAGATTTCGAAGCCAAAGCTCTAGCCTCGGCTCGTCTTCTTCCCAAACTTTGGAAGAGGTATGTAGATGACACTAATGTCATCTGGCCCCATGGCTAGGAGGAGCTTGATCGTTTCTTCGATCACTTGAACGATCAGTCCTCTGCCATTAAGTTCACCATGGAAAAAGAGAACGATGGTTGCCTCCCTTTTCTGGATATTCTTATTTCGAAGAACAAGGACGGTTCTCTCTCCCACTCCGTGTTCCGAAAGAAAATGCATACTGAGCAGTATCTTCATGCTGATTCCCATCATTTCCCTGCTCAGAAGATTGGTGTCCTCAACACCCTCGCTACGCATGCCCTTAGGATTTCGGATAAAGAAAGCTTGGAGAAGGAGAGATCCCATCTCCTGGATTTCTTCGTGGAGAATGGATATAGTAGGCGCCTTGGTTAGAAGGCTTTTCTCAAAGCCTCCAGAAATGCGTTAATCAAGAAAGAACCGAGGGAGCACCATCTAGGCGTCCATCTCCCATATGTCCAGGGAACCACGGACAAGATTGCTTGGATCCTTAAGAAATTCGATATTCCCTCGACCTTTAGGCCCCTCAACACCATCCGAAACTCCCTCCGATCGGTGAAGGATCCCGTGAACCCTAAGGATATGAAGGGTGTTTATTTGATCCCATGTTCCTGTGGGACACCCTATATAGGGGAAACGGGACGCTCCATCCAGCAGAGGATTAACGAACATGTGGCTGACCTGAGACATGGGAGAACCAAGTCTTCAGCATTAGCAGTACACGTGGATAAGAGAAAGCATCAAGTTTGTATTGAGGAGGCCAAGGTCGTGGCCAAGGTTGCTCAGTTCCATCATCGCAAATTTAGGGAAGCCATTGAAATCGAAAGAAGGCCTATCAATCTCAATAGAGATGATGGCTGGAAGATCAGTAGATCTTGGATCCTTGCCCTTTCTTCCTAGTTTCCTCTTTTTTCAGTCTCCTTCCTGTCTTCCCTTTCCGTCTTGATCTAGGTGTTTTTATTGAATATTTTTATGGTTTTATTTATTTATTTATATTTTACTATTATTATATCGTATACATGATATTCATATTATGTATTAATTTTGAGTTATAGTACTTTATATATTATATATTGTTTTATTTTATTTAAATAGTAATTATACCTAATTTACCTTAATTCTTATTTATTATAATTAGATTATGTGTTGATATATATTTTATTTACTGAGTTAATAGTTTAATTACTATGCAATGTGACGATATACTATATAGACTCGTATATTTATATTTTTGTTATCAATTCATAAGGGTTACTTTTTGTTACCTCTATGCATTATTTTTATATAATTTTATTGTACATTATTATGCATATAAGTATTATTAAGGTTTTAGGCTAATTCTTTAGGGTATTTATTCACCTAATTCGTTAATTATAATATTAAATATTAAAGTAATGTAGGTATATTGATTTCATTATGTATACTAGTATATATGGTTAGTATGAAATAGGATCTTATGTAGTATACATATATTATTATTAGTGATTTTAATATATAGTGTGTTCTTATTATTGATTTTTTACTATACATTATGTTGTATTATTATACATTAGTATATATTAATATTCTACTATATACGAACTCCTTTCTCCGCTTTTGACTTTTCTCCATTGATTGTAGTTATATTTATATACTTAGATTTTGTAATAAAATTATTTTTAAGCAATCCTTAAATAAATAGGGGTTGATTTTTGCTTTATAATACTTTATATATTATATATTGTTTTATTTTATTTAAATAATAATTTTACCTAATTTACCTTAATTCCTATTTATTAGGATTATGTGTTCATATATATTTTATTTAATAAGTTAATAGTTTAATTACTATGCAATGTGATGATATATTGGTATATTATCTCTATTATTAATGCATAATGGTTACTTTTTGTTACCTCTATGCATTACTTTTATATATTATATATTTTCATTATTCATTTCTTATTGGTATATAAGTATTATTAAGGTTTTAGGTTAATTCTTTAGGGAATTTATTCGCCTCATTATATAATAATTATTAAGGAATTATAGCTATATTATATATATATATATTTATATATATATATATATATATATTTTTTATATAGTATATATTATAAATTATATATAATATATAATATAATTTAAATGTATATAATATATTTAATTTCATTTTGGTTCCAGAGGATAAGTATGAATATTATTGGTTAAAGTGTATATATAATTATTTTTATGAACTTAATAAATAAATAAATTTTAATCTATTTTATTTCTTACCTAATGTTAATTGATTTAAAATAATAAATATGGGAATAATAATATTAATTAGAATATTAATAAGGTAGTAAGGTCCTTGGGTCAAAATTAGACGTTAATTGGTTTTAGCTGTTGGCATCTCTGATCAAACTATTTAAAGCGTTGGATTAGATTTGTCTCCTCAACTTGTCCTGACGATGAACCACACTAGTTGGTTCGAAACGCGTCGGCAAATGTCTTACCTAATGTGATTTAGGCCGAAATCTTCTTATAACACTACATGTATTAACAATTTTTTATTAATGTATGTAGTGATCAATATATTTTAATTCCTACTTGTCTTAGTTGTGATTTTTACTATGTAAAGGCGTCTATTCCTATTCCTTAGGAGTTGTTAAGATCTAGATGTTTCCTAGATTGGTGTGTGGTTGAGATATTCTCTCAACCAAGTAATTGTGTGTCCAAGATAGTCTACCTATCCTCAGACAACACTACATGTATTTATATGTAACATTATTTGATGTGAATATAGAAAGTGTGCATTATGATGGAAATAAATATTTTGATGAGTATTTATTTTTTTGTCCTTTGTTTGTTTCCCATCCTCTGTCTTTGTTTTTTTCCCTATCTTCCATTTTTTAAAGTTTCTGCAACAATGCTCAATCGAGTATGGAAAAGTTGTAGAATAGAGTCATCGAGCGTGGAGAGGAGTGAAGAGTCAAAGAGCCTGGGGCGTCCACATTGGAGACTAGTGCAGATAGGGATGTGCCAATCAAACTAGTGACTGGTGCACTATGGACACTTTTTATTTCATGTTTTAAGAGCATTTGGAGACCATTCTGTAGAGGAGCAGTGTAGTGGAGCTAGCGAGCAGGGTGTTCTTAGCGATGTCATTAGAAATTGCAACCTCTCTCTCAAGAGCATGTAGAACGATTTCGACAATTGATTCGATGTAAGTTGTACATGATGTTTGCTCCAAAGATATCACAACTATATTGTCCTCGTTGGAAACAAAACATGATTATTATCCTTCTTGGTAGCTTATGGGCTGCGATTTGACACATACAAGGGGATTGGAGTCAGCGTTGAAGTTTCCCAAGAGTTTCCCATGTTTGTGCTTGGGTTTGAAGAGCCAACTGGTGGAAGAGCAACTATTTTGGAGAGACCCTGGTGCTATTTGAGAAGCACATACTTTGATATCGCTTTCAAGTGATTCGATGTCAGAGGACTATGGTTCGGTGCAAACTGAGCATTGGAGTGTGTGCTGACCGAAGTCATGGAAAAGTTACACTAAATTTAGCATGGGAAAAGCATCCAGCATGGAAAACTAGTAGTTGTGGTGTGTGGGAAAACACTTGTGCTAGACCACAAGTGGATAGCCAGCGTGGAGAAGGACATGTATTATGTTGGAGGGTTGTTCGATCCTTTGTGAAAACATGATCTATTGAGAGTTTAATCGATGTTTAGATAATGCCAGAATTTATTATGTTGGAAGAGCTGCAAATAGAGCACATTTGTTATAAATATTGAGATTTTAACCTTGGTGGCCCATCCCTGTGTGCATGGAGCATTCCTGTTAAGCATAGAGGTGTTGTTCAGATCAAAAACTTCTTCGGAATCCTCTTAGCATTGAACACTTTGAATGGTAAAGGTAATTTTTTCTATTGAGGCGGTTGCTCATGTTAGTAGATCTTGGGATGTTGTTAAATGTTTGAAATTTTTATTTTAAAAGACTCAGACAAATAGAAAAATTCATGGTTGTTCTCACAACCTAATTATTACAACCAACCCAAGTATGATGGAGCATTATCGAAAAAGTGTATTTTTTATTTTTTTTCGTGCAAGAACTATGGATTTAGCTCCACCACTTGGAGAGATTTTATTGGATTCCAACAAAAATATTTCAGCAATATTGTGATTGTGTCAGGCCTTAGGAGAATAAAAAATGTGACCTATGACTGGTGTCATATACGAGCCACCAAGGAGCCATCAAATTTAATGATTCATTAAAAAAACAAAATTAATTTAATTCTTTGGTTTTGCAACCATTCATTTTGCACGTTGTTGAAGCTTCTAAGTTTGTTGTGCATTTGTGTTTGTTAGTATGCAGTGTCATGGTATTTCTAGATGTTATTGAAATGACATTGGTCCGACCAATTATTTGAAATTGGTAATTCCAATAATACACAAATTTGTACGATATGATGAAGACATGACACTAAAGGTGGCATCAAAATAGTTACATTGGAGATTAAAGGATGATGGAAAACTAAGTTAAAGTTTGTGTGAGTTTGTGGAATAGATTCATGATCATGGTATATTATGTGTCACATACATTTATTAGAAAGCAAGTCCAGGATGTTTTGTAGTGGTCTTTGTAAAGTATGTAACTGGTAACTCCAAGATTTGGAGTCTTTAATGTAAGCCTTATGAAGCATGTGTACCCCCATGAAGTTCGTGGTAATCTTAAAACCACTTTTTAATTGTAGGCTTGTGGTCAGTTAGAAACCACTTTGGAAGTGCAAGTTTGTGGTAAGCCAAAAACCACTTGTGATAGCGTATGTAACTGCATGTTTATGGTAAGCTAGAAACCACTTTTTAGTGTTGGTTTGTGGTAATGCAAAAACCACATGCGAGAGTGAAGTGGATAGGGATTCCTGTGGCATGGTTGAAGGTGAGCCGAGAAAAACCTGGGCATGGTTTAGGGTAAGCCAAAAAATTCCAGAGCATGGTTATTGGTAACCCGTGAAAACCCATGATGACAATGATGGAAGAGGATTTGCAGGTACAACTACAAATATGTAGTTATAATGGTTGATAGAACCATGTCTATGAAGGGCATCCTAGTAGACTAGCGATTGCAGCGGTTGGGCATCCATGCATTCCAGTAGATGGTTGTAATTCTATATGGATGTCAACATTCTTTTGTCATATTTGAACACAACTAGACTTTTCATAATGAGATTGAGACAAGTAGCCACTAAGGGGGTGACTTGGAAATATAATTCCTACTTGTCTCAATTGTGATTCTTACTATGTAAAGGAGTTTGTTCCTATTCCTTACGATTTGTTAAGATCTAGATGTTTCCTAGATTGGTGTGTGGATGAGATATTCTCTCAACCAAGTAATTGTGTGTCCAAGATAGTCTACTTATCCTGAGACAACACTAGATGTATTTATATGTAACATCATTTGATGTGAATATAGAAATTGTGCAATATTCAATTTTAAGCGTTGTTGATATGGCTCCTCCTATAATGCAATTATGTTCATTTCTTTTACCGTCTTTTTGTACACTTTTTTGGACATCTCTACCAACATGTATTGAATTTTCTCTTTTTTGTGCCTTCAAACTTACATAATCTTCCCATAAAATGAAAAGCAAACTATTTTTTTAATTGATATAAAAGTAAATATAGGAAAAACTAATGTGTATTTTTGGGATATTTTATAGAAAACATATTTAGTAATAATAAATTTTAAATGATTCTTTTTTTGTCATAATGTTTTGTTATTATAAGTCTCACGAGTCTCAATGGCCATTTCTCTGGAAATGCTAACAGTAGTTTATGTATAACCTGATTTTTGGATTCATTAGATTGATATTTGTAATATAAGTGAAAAGTATGTCTTCCCGGATGCTGGTGTGTAGTCTCGCGAGCAGTACGAAGGTGGCATGGAGGGTGGGCGCGTGGCTAATCACCATCGC
This sequence comes from Pinus taeda, assembly GCA_000404065.3. Classification (NCBI taxonomy): domain Eukaryota; kingdom Viridiplantae; phylum Streptophyta; class Pinopsida; order Pinales; family Pinaceae; genus Pinus; species Pinus taeda. The sequence goes on along the minus strand of APFE030300838.1, from coordinate 91,982 downwards.
TAGCCGGCCTCGCATGAGGTATGAATTAAAGTTTCAGGCCAACAACTTTAATGCTGCATTAACGCAGCCCCTTCCCTCTCGCCGGTATGTTAGTTTATTTGCAATGGCGCTCTGCTGGATTTTCACTCTTGCTCCTCCCTTACGCTCATGCTGGTCTAGTGAGGCTGAAGCTCCTAGCTCTCAAGACAGACCAGGGCACTGTCTGATTCTAGATCGAGGCATTGATACTTATCAGTACTTTCAAGCTTCAATTCATTCGTTTTGCATCTTCCTCTGTCGCCCCCTCTCAATCCCCTCCACGGCTGTTCGTTTCTCTCCTCCAGCACACTTCAAAATGCCCAAAGTGAGCTCAAGGATGAGCTGCAGAAGAGGCAGCTCCCAAGGCCGTGTCTCCCGCCAGCCACCCTCCACTACCTCGGACCCTTCGTCTGAGGCTTCAGATTTCTGCTTTGATAGATATCCTGTGACCAGAAGTGGTCGTGGCAGGGGACGATGGTAGTTCATTACAAAAGCGTGCTCTCACCATTCCCATTCTCACACAGCTCGCTTTCGCTGCCCCTGCACTCTAGGCAATTCCTCCTTCATTGTGTCAATCATCGTTGAGTTGTGTGAGGATACTGTGGGTTTGGGGGCTGTTAGTCTAGGGGTTCCTTTGGAGCTGAGAATGGAAGACAAGAATGAATCCTTGCAGATTGCGATTACTCAGAGAAAGGACCCAGGTGACTCTACAACACTGGATACTACCATCCATGCCAGTTTGAGCACTCCTGCAGGTGGTGGTTCTTCAAGTAAAGAGGGCCAACCCTCTGAGTTTGAAGACTCAGACCAATTCGGTTTCCGCATTGTTGAAGAATCGCCTCCAACCTTGCATGAAGACTGAACAGGTCTGCACCTTCTGGTTTTGTTCAACTGTTGTAAGAAGATGCTCACTCCCTTCTGGATCCATAGTGATTTCATGTTTTATAGCTCTCAGAATGAGGTCTTTTTCAATTTTTGACTTGCTGGTTTCCCCTGCGTGGGCAACATTCTCCTATCTTTTGGTCATTGTCTTGGTTCAATCTATTTACGGGTCAGATTCTGGTCACGTAGAGGCTGCGCTGTACTGAGGTTTTGATTGGTTCCAATCAATCTGTCCTGGTTTTCAGTTACAGTTTCCAGATATATCAAGTCTTAAAGCAAGTCATTATGCAGGTCTTCTGATCAGTTTCTCAAGCGATATTTTGAAAGCATGCCGTCTCTTGGGCTAGAACTCTCGAGGCCTCTGCCTCTTTGTAATCATATTTTTGTATCAATATAGGAGTGGACAAATTAAGAAGAAAAAAAAGTGGAAAGTATGTCTATACATTCTTTCCACTATATCCTTCATAGCTTTATAATTTTTTTTTTTTTTTTCTCATTAACTTCTAGAAAAATTCCAAATGAACCAAGGACCAAGTCATCATCATTTATATACTTCATAATTTTTATTTAAGACATTCCATTCCATCACTATCCATCTTTGCACAACATTTAAAAATGTGAAAACGAGTATTTAAAACATGTTATCAACTAATGTTAAGGAATTCAAATTTAATAAAAATTCAAAGAAAAACTTAATGTTGATTACTTTTTGACCGACCAATTCATCTATTTGCAAGATTTCCATAAATATTTTATGTTTTTTTGCGCTCAAACTGGGAACAATATTATCTATTTTTTTCAACTTTTTCTTTGCATGACATGGATTAACCAATAAATATCATTAATTTAAATATATTAATTTTTCAATAAAGCTTAAGGAACTTGCCTTATTCTCATATTGGAATGAGATAATATCATAATCACTACAATAAGTTATTTTCCATGAAATTTTATCGACCATATTGTTTTAAAAGAAACAAAAATCATAAGATACAAGACATGATGAGAATGTTTTACCAAATAACATATTGGTGTGTATAGTAAAACGCTACACACTCAAATGTTGATCATATAAATACACACCATTATATGATCACTATGTTGTTGTGATGAGAGGCACTCTCCATGCCAGTATGGAAGAGATGTTGTATTTTCCTATCCTATCATGTTATGTAAACATTTTGACTACTACTACTACTACTAAAAATATTTTTACTTGAATTAAATAAAATTCAAAAAATAAAAATACAAAAATAAATATAAATTAAAAAAAATAATAATAATAATTATATTTAATAATTAAACCAGACTAGTTCCATCTTAACTCTGGATCTACCAAGCACATTGAGAGGGATCAAATCTCTTAAGGTGCAAACCTCTTTTAAAGTGAAAATAGATTTGATCCCTCTCAGTGCTTAATAGATCCAATGCTAACATGGATCTAGAATGGTTACATATTCAAAAATGTTTTCTTTATACAATGTTATTTTTATGTGATGACTTATGAAGTAAAAGACACACAATTTCCTTATTTTTATTTACGGCTCATCATTGAACATATCAAAAAAATCAAACCATAATGGTTTTTAATTAAAAATGATGTTACATCACAATTAAACTAAGTAATTTTGTTAACATGTAGGTATGCATTAGTGCACAATCGATGTATAGTGTGCATTGTAGATTGTAGGAAGTTTTGTTTTGTTTTTATTTATTGACAATGACATGGATTGAGATCCAATATAATGAGTGGTCCTATTGCAACAAATACCAGATAATTGATATACAAGTAAAAAATTCATATAACAATTTATTTCTTAACAAAAAAGTCTTGTGAAATATAGAGAGAGAAATTAGGATAAATAACAAGAAAGTTAGAGCTTCCAATATTGAAAGTAACAATGAAATCCTTCCATCTTTTTTAGAATACATTTAAAAATTATTTGAATCAAATATTTCTTATAAAATTTCTTTCTAAAATTTGGCCAAAGAATGAAATAAGGATTGGGGCTTTTTCTTTTGTAAAATACACATTTAAATTTTATTTTTCTAGGTGCTCTAAAAATTGTTTGAATCAAATAAGGGAAATATTGAAATGATCAATAGACAAAAATCACATATCTAAAAATTTTCTTCTATAAATTTGTATATGACCCACATTGATCTCTTACAAATTTGTTTCTTAAAAAAAAATCCATTTCAAAGCCTTTGACGTTAAATCTCTATTGCACAATTCTTCCCAACAAATTTTACCAAAATAATGAAATAAAAATTATGATTTTAATTTTATACACCTACATTTAGGAAAATTAAAATTTCACTCATTTTTTCATTGTATATTTTGATGCATTGATGATAAATACTAACGTTGTTTTATTTGACTTCCTTTGTATAGTGTGCTCTTTAATATAAAGCGCATTGGTACATGTGTTACATTAAAACACATTTCTTAAGAATTTAATTGGTGAAATACAAATGTAAACCTCTACAGTTAAAATTTTGTGAAGGGTTTTGCTAATGAAATAACAAAAGTCACTTTTAGTGTGTGTTATTTTTTAGTGCACGAGTGCTCTTTCTATATACAAAGGCAACTTTTAGTGTGTGTTATTTTTTAGTGCACGAGTGCTCTTTCTATATACAAACACACTCTTGCATTAGGAAATAAAAGAGGACATTGAGGCATTTGGAAAATGATAAAATACATCAACAATTTTTAAAAATCCTCTGAAATTTTGTTTGAAGTGAAAATTTTCAATGTTTCACAATTTTTTTTAAATAATATATTGATAATGTTTTTAGCTCAAATGTAGGAAAAAATGTTTATGATATCAAATTGGAAATTCTTTAGATTTTATCTCTTTTCATATTATTGCATGTCATTTAAGTTTTCTCCCAGTAAGTCCAAATTTTATTTATGACTTATTTATTTGATTGAATTAATGTTATTTATGCATGTGTATTTGAATAGTTTTTATTGAATTTGCAGGATCGTGATTTGAGATTGTGTTTGGATGCAAAAGATATTCCAATACTTAAAAATGTTGTAATCTGTTATCAAAATAAAGATACCACATACTACATACATATGTTTGATGAAAGTGGATAGTTTCTTTACCCTACTATTTTAACATGTCATATTCCACTGACTAGCCTAGGTCAATGGTACTACAATGTGAATTGGATCTCTTTCATGACACCTAGTAGTATGCGGTTGATAATTGTAAAGGGTTTAAGGAATATCTAGATTTGTTGTTGTGCATGCAATGCATATATTTTCTCTATGTGACGAGTTGCTAACAAAATATAACATTCATAGACCACCAACAACTCATCAAAAACTCCTTGCAATAGGTGTACCTTTAGACACCCCCCTTAAGAGTAAGAAAAGGAAGATTGGATAATTATATTTTTGGATTTTCAATAGAGCTAGCGTAAATGTATTTATTGATTTGAGATTAGTTTTATAAAGTGATTGGTTGCATGTTTATTATTGGGAAAAATATTTCCATGCTTCCAATAAATGTTCAATATAATGTTTGAACATATTAAATGCATTATGTTACTAATATTATTGATGTAATGTTCAATATTTTTACAATCAAGACTCTATTGACAAGTGACCTATGTACCATCTACCGTCGTATGCCACTATGATGTCAAATCAATTTTTTTTTATTAAATGAGAACAACTCTAAGAGGAAGCACACCAAGGATGGTTGAATTAGCCATCGATACAATTCTCACTATGTCATAAGTCACCATTCAAAACCTTTGTAGCAACATTAGTTATTCACATGTTAGTGATGAAGGAAATGATATAGAGGTTGGTATAAATGGTTCATTATAGGATATTCGTGCCATGGAGAGAATGTTGTTACATGCACTCCAACAAATGAATTAGGGGATGGTGTTGAAATCATTGATGCCTTATTCAAACTTGCCTAAGATTTATTGCCAGCATCCCTGTATTTGGACATGGGTCAAGGTCTACCCAACTATGGACAATAATTTTACCGTACAACTTGAAAGTAATGTATCGTATGTTAGATGTGTGTTTCTCAACACCTTTGAGTTAACTAACCATTAGGTCCCTAATTTTTTCATAAATTTTGTCACAAAATAAACATTAAAATTGGTTGATTTTATGCATGCTTGATGACAATATACATTTCTATTATCCACTAATCGCAAGTTACTCAAAGATAAGGTGGTTCCAAGTGATAATGTCTTTGCCAACAATTGTGTAGAGGCAAAGAAACTATTGAAAATGTTGGGTGTTGGGCACATATCATACTATGCATGTTCAAATTATTGTATTATATATATAGAGATGAATATGAAAACAAAGAGATATATCCAAAATATGGGCATGTTAGCTACTAGAAATCTAAAAACAAGGGTAAGGAACATGATCCTCCTAAAATTGAGGCACATGCCCATAATTCCAAGCAGTCAGAGTATCTTTTATTGCAAACAAACAACCATGTTGTGCGAGTGGCATACCTTAGATAGAAGTGATCTAGTAGTTAGAATGTTGAAAAAATCAACAACCATGAAGCATATAGAGGATAAAGGGACCCATAAATTTAAGGATAAAGTATGGAATCATCGATTAAGCATAACCATGGATGGAGTTAACCCTCCAAAAAACCAACTATTTTCTTTGGCTAATGCTAGTGATCAATAACAATATTCCCCAATGTTTTTTGATGAAGAATGACCATCTTATGTTGGATCTTACAATCCTAAGTAGAAGTTCAAGGTGATGAAAATTGATGTTTACCTCCAAACACTGATTGATTAATTTAAGGAATTATATATATATATATTATATATATATATATATCAAGGCCCTTCTAAATGAAGGGGTATTTTATGTTGTATGGAATACGTTTGTGCACTATGCATGATTATCTAAGACTACAATTTTGCTCTAATAAGAATGTCAATTGATTTGTTCATATATGTAATGTTATTTAGCATACTTAATTTGGTGCAACTATATTTTTTGACACTAACATGCTCTGTATACAATAATGTCATAGGTGTTGTAGCAAAAAGGTATCATGGAAGTAAATGTTATGGAACTTCTATAAAAGCTAAGTGGTTCAACCACGTACCAAAGCCAGTGTATGACAACCTAAGAGTATTCCTTCTAGAAAATAGTTGCTTCTACTTTTAATAGTAAACCATAGAGAAATCAGAGACTTTCAATAATGGCATTTGGAGATTGGAATAGGGAATATGACACTGAGAAGGAGAAGGAAATTACAAAATTGCTCAATTCAGATGGGGACCCTATGTTTGATGATCCTGGATTTTTTGGCCCCTTATTGGGAAAATTCCATTTGGGTGAAAAGGAAATTTGTATTTATGAGCTTCCATATTCAGAGAATTTTCAGATTGTCCTCTTGCTAGATCCTATGCATATATTAAAACATGTTACATATTATTTACATACACACCTATCATTGAATATAAGAAAAAAATTAGTTGATAGGAGAGATATTATTTCTTTGAATACTAAAAAGAGATATTGGCCAAGGAAAGAAAGTAGAGAGGTTGGTCCCTCTTGGTATTTTAAAGGAGGTGTTGTCTCTCAGATTTTGAAGAAAGATGATCTTTCTATGGTGAAGGATGTTACATTGGGTGTGAAGGAATATTTTTTATATGGGTTGGTGACATTGCTTCACTGTAAAAATACATTTGTTGGGGTTGAAATAAGATGACCATTTGAACCTTCTAAGGGTTTATATGCCAAATACATGATTTTCTTTGTGTTGTAGGTTAAGATATACTATGCGCTCATATTTTTATGGTAGTGAAATATGTGTGTGTCTATTTTTTAATGTGATTATCCTTTGCTCGTGTATGGTTGTGTGAACCATGACTTCCCCACATACCTAAAATGTGCCATATCGAAATTATCTGCATCTACACATTAGATCACATCAAAGGATATTCATAAGGTTGTCATTCCATAATGACATTGAGAGATAGTTGAGACTGTTTGTATGTTTGAGCAGGAGATTCCCACAAATTTTATGGACCTACAAGTCCATATTGTAATTCACCAACTTTATGAGGTTGTATTACATGCTCTCATATCATTAGAAGTTATTATTAGAGAGGTACATGAAAAAATTGAAGGGTTTGTTTAAAAAGGGGAAAAACTAGAGGGCCCTATAGTAGAGAGGTAGATGGTATATGAGTTGTTCTATTATGTTAATGACTAAATGAAGAAACTTGATGACACATCAAGGTAAATGGTTTGGGACAACCAAAAGGATGAGGACAAAAGGAAGCAGAGCTACTTGAAATGAATCAAAATAAGTGCATAATAAAGAGTAAGTCACTTAGATTTTATCAAATTTATATTGAGAAACAAGTTACAGTGAAGTTGGAAATGCATATTTGATCTCATACTAGTTATTTTGAATTCTTTTATACATAACAAGCACAAAAAGTGATGCAATCAATAAATTCACTCTTTAGGATGCAAATGAAACACAACCATGGGTCACATTGTATAAATAAAAAATAAAGGAAATGGAATAATCACAAAATGCATTCAAACAATTGAATGGTAGAAGCATGCATTATCTTGATCATTTAAAATAAACTACATGAAATATTTGTCCATATAAATGGGTAGTTGACTAATTCATAGATAGATATGGCATGTCTAGTTGTTACCAATGTGGAGAAGAGTCTTGTAGTGTTTTCTTCTCAATGATGTACGAAAATAATCCACTTAAGATCATGAATGAAAAAACGATCTCAACAATAGAAATGACTGCTAAACATTGTATATATGCAGCTATTGATAGAAACAAAACCTGCCAAAATCCTTATCTATGCTACAATCATACTTAAACATTAAAATGAAGAGTAATAACCCCAAAACATCCAATGGAAACCATATTTGTAAAGAATGATTTTATTATAACACCTGTGAAGGGAACAAATATCTGTTAACAGTCCCCCTCTATGGGATGGGTTCTTGGCAATCCTTAAATGCTTTCAGCTTTTGTAGAGTCTCTCTCCTCTATAATGCATAAACCCAACAAAAATATGGTGTGCGACAATGAAAATAATCAAAGTTACAACAGTGAATGCAACAATGAAAATAATCAAAAGTGAACAATGAATGGAAAACCCTCCTATTTATAACAAAATATTGAGTTATCCTCGAATAATGAGCAATAATAAAATATTATTGATCCCATTCTTGGAATTACCACTTGGAATATTTTATTATATTTGTTTAGGAGGGAAAAAATATTTAAACTTTTATTTAGAAATAATAAATAAATAAATGATTTATTTATTATTTCAAGGAATTCGTTAAGGAATAATAAATAAATAAGGATTTGTTTAATTATTCCTAACAGATTTAGTCGGATTTTAACAAAGAATGATAATTAATTAGTGATTAATTAATTATTGTTAGAGAAAAATAAGATAAATAATGATTTATTTGTTTATTTTTCATGATTAGGTCAAATTTAACAAGGAATAATATTAAAACGACAGTTTGATTGATTATTCCTAGAAAAAAACTAAATAAATAGTGATTGATTTAGTTATTCTTCATGATTCCTAGAAAAAACTAAATAAATAGTGATTGATTTAATTATTCTTCATGGGTTTAACTATACATTACTTAATAAAGGTGGTTTATTAGGTAATTTCTCATAGTGAAAGCAATTTACAAGGGTAAAATTGGCTTTAAATGGTATACTTTGATCCATCTAGTAAATTAGGCTAGATGATCAATTTTTTGGTGATAACAGATTGGCCCCCAATGTATGAGTGTTAGGAGCAAAACGTATTGTTGAAGTACGTTGCAAAGACACAATCACTTAGACAACATAGGGGAGTCAAGGAGAGAGAGAGAGAGAGAGAGACAAATGAAGTTGAAGCTGAGAGAGGATAGTGACAGAGGGTGTGAAACTAATGAAATTTTCTTTTTATGTTGTGGTACCGAACATCAATGAGGTAGGGGAGGCATACCCATACCTACCAAGATAACTTAGTACAAAAATTATGGTTCGCCTAGAAATGTGAAACTGAGAAATGAAGTACATGCAGAATGGTACATGACATGTTGGCATAACAGAGCCCAAAAATAACATAATGTCCCATATACATAATGCACATGGTAAAAACATGAGCCATGACTGAATACGATAATATCTAAGTACATGAGATATAATGAACCTTCCGTTAATAAAATGGGTGGGAGGGAGCGTAGAACAACTGAAGAAGCCTTGCTGAACAAGGAGGGGCTCTACAAAACTGAATGGATTATCTGGAGGAGACATGCATGCTATGAACATTATGATCAGTAGGGACCAAACCCAAACCCATAAACTTTGTAGAACTGCATTTGAGGCTGTATCATAGTAGGTATGCATCCAGGCATGTGGGGGGCTACCTGAAGGGCCACCCCCTCATGAGGTCTGAAGCATCTCACACACACCCAGGAATCACTCATATAATCTACCACATCACTGGACCATCAAGTGTATGGATCATGAACATGAAACGACTAACTCAAAGGGAAATAATGAGACCTTATGCTTGATCCAAGGCATCGAACAAGAATGGAAGCTGGAACCAAGGTACACCACCCTCTAGGTCGTTCTTATGGAATAAATGAGATGATTTCGACATAATAGGGCTTGCGAGAGATGAAGTAATGAGGATCCTCAACTAAAGCATGAGGGAAAATAGTAATGTGACTAATGGACTGACACCAAGGATAATGGGGAAAAGGGGACTGAGGAACAAACATACGACTACTCTTGTCAGAGCATAAAGTGCATGATTGACCTGGCAGCAGCTGACTCAACTCTAGAAGGGATGGGGATAGTATGACTAGAGGCCAAACTGGGCAAGAAAGGATGAATGGTATGCAAACATGGATGGAATACTATGACATGATATGATGGGGCATGAAATAGACTCCAAGAATGCAAGGATGACTCGTTGTGGATGCTCTAAATAAAGGTGACTCGATGACGCTGCCACGCAGACTAGGCCTGGTGGGGACCATGAAAGCATGAGTAAATGATGGTTACTCATGATGAAAATCGATAGATGGTATGACAAGTATTAAGAGGACATGGACCTAAAAGTACCAGTGTTTCTTTATGACGAAATTCGATTTTGAGAGGTAATGAAGCGACCTTTCTTGGAAAAATGACTTCCTGGTGAATTGTCAAATCATCAAAAACTGAGGAAGACCCATTATAGAGCTCGATGAGAGCTTTCCAATGGCTTGGTCAGGCTACAAGTTGATCAGTGTAGTGGGTTGTTTTTTGTTCTGAACTGACAACACATGTGGTGTTTTGCAGATATGGTAGAGATGAAAATCAACTGGTGTGAACAATACTTGGATACTCTTCGATCTGAGATCCAGGGGGTTAGGTGGTTCGAGGGTCATTGGCTCGTTATGGGGTTCTCATGTTGGTAGAGAACCCATTGATGAGGGTAGGTGAGCCCTTGCTATCGAGAATTTTGAGCTATTGGGATTCATACCAGGAGATCTTTGTCATGCAGGGGCACATGATCAAGCTCACATTATAGGATATTTAATTCTTGACCGGACTGCCTCCCCTCGGAGTGGTGGGGGATATCCATTCGGTGTTACCTTGTGGGAGGAACTTTGCTGAGTTTGTGGAGTGCCATTGTCGATGGGGTCTTCGTGTCAAGGGTACGACTATCCCTCTTATTTATCTAGAGAGGCTAGAGACATAGCGTGTTGCTGTAGTTGTGCTATGGGTCTTGGGCAGCCAGGAGTTCCATCACATCACTGAAGGGCAGATGATGTTAGTTGAGAGTGTTCTAGCTGGGACCTACTATGGGTGGGCCCAGATGATGGTGTCGTTGATGAAACAACAGTTGAATCTTTGTAGGAGGTAGGTGAATTCTGATTGCACTTTTGGTATAATACTGTGTGCATTCTTCTTTGAGAAGATATCCACTATCCATCCTCATGTATAGATCTAGGATGGGGACCCACAAGAGCCCAGAATGTGCCGCTAGGGGCAGCTACTATGGAGAGGAGGAGGAGGGGGAGTCGGACAGGTGTTCTGACCCGAGTTTTTTGCACACTCAGACTAGATTACCCTTCAGATTAATGACTACCCTTATAGTGGGATGAACTAATCAGGGAGATCCTGACTTGCCACTTCTGCTTGGGCGAGCATGGGGACCAGAGAGTAAGTGTTAAGTTGCTATGTTTTATGGTGCATTTATATTTCTATCACATGTATGTGGTACTAAGTGTGAAATATGTTGTATGTAGACATAGCACCAGTGAAGCCGATAGGATATCCAGGTTGAGCCATAGCCCCTGGGGCTACAAATCGGTGGACATCATCATCACAGCAGGGTCCAAAGGATGCTGTGCTACTTGATGATTTGCATTGTAGGTTTGATGTACTTTTGACCAGGGTTTCAAATCATGGATGGTATGAATTAGAGGATCAGTACACAGACGAGTACATTGGTCTTGCCTCAGAGTGGTAAGGTATCATTCAGTGCATGGCAATAGAAGCTCAGGCAATACATGATCCACGTGTAGGTGGAGTAGAGCCTTTGGCATAAGATCTGTTGGACAGTGACTAGATGCATGGACATGTGGGTCCCTTTGATTGTAATTTTTGTAACGTGCTATGGGCATGTGGGATGTATTTAGAGCTATGGCTCCAAACACTTTTATGATACATAATGTGATTATGAATTTTATATGACGATGATGGTTCGCTATTTGGGTGGTTATATTTTGTGGTATACATGTGATAAATTCCAATCTATAATGTTGGTTGCAATTACATCTACATAGTGATTTTGGGCTCTAGGCACATGACTGAATGTAATGGTTTCAAATTCACGTACCAGTAGCTTCACTAATGGTTATGCACATGATATGCACCATTCAATTACATGAAAAGTAGCAAGGAATCTAAACGAACATGAAGATGAAAGATGCAATGAGCAACGACATCGACTAACAAACCTATCATTGCATCATATTTGGCTTGATTATCAGTGGCAGATCCAATGCACATGCCCTTTGAAAGGACTAACAATTGAAAGGGGGTAAAAATGGCCCAGGTTGTCGAGGCTAGATTCTGGGAGAAGCGACTCGCACCATCGGCATGGATGATGTACGGTGTGGATGATGGATCCATCTGAAAGGTGTAAAAGACAATGGATGAGATGATGCAATCTACCTAACTATATGGCAGAAATAAAGACATGCAAATCAAAGGGATGTGCTATGAGCAACATTTTTGGAGGTAGAGCGCATTGGGAGAACTAGGAAGGAGATGGCCTTTGAAATCCTTGTGAATTAAATTCCCCCTTACTCAAGTGTAGGGGTAATCAGGGGTAGCCATAGCCTCCATGGTGTCCTCATTAGGTTGGGACATGGGCGGATAGGAGGAAGTCTGACTACATGATGCGGCGGCATTACCCAGTGAATCAACCTGAGGAACAAGGTTCACATATGCATCGTCTTGGAAGATAGGCTGGTAGACGAAGGGTCTACTGGTGTTGAGATCTCGGATTCTATCGAAAAATGTTTGATCGAAATGCATGCAGAATCCTCAGGAAGGTTTTCCGGTGAGGAATTTAAGGATGACGACAGGTAAAGAATGGGGCCTATATTGTCCATCATCTCGACATCGGGGGAGGGGATCACAATAGAGGGGTCAAAGTTTATGTGCTCTGGTTGACTAGTGGTACCAAAACCCACAGGTAGAGGAGTACTGGCTCTACTACGAGTGACCTCATATTCATGAATCGCCCCAAGGAAATCGTGAAACTTGTCTAAACGAGGGAAACAATGGGAATAGTGACCATGAAGATCACAAAGGGCACAAGGGTGGTTTATGCAAAGCATTTTGAGTTTCTTAGGTGGGACTGGTATGTTAACTTGGACTTCCGAAATATTTGACTCAGGGAACACTTCATGAGCCAAAGGTTTTAAGTTGAGGAATTTTAGGACAATTGTTGTCAGCATGCCCAATAACTTCACAGAAAGCACATAGCTTTGGGGCCTTAGGGCTAGAGGAGCTTGGGGAGCCTTTTCCTTCGAATCTTTCTTTTTGGCTTTTCCCCCCTGGCCAACTTCTTTTGCAATAGGAGTTGGTTCCTGTTGAGGTTGTGATGGTACTGAAGCAGCGACAAGGGTCATGGGGACCGGTTGAACCGGGGTCAAAGCACGATATGGTCATGGCTAACCAGGCAGAATGTTTGCAGTGTGATCGATGTGCCATACTGAGATCCTGAGAGTCATGTTAGGAAGGACCATCGAAGCAATAACAGGTACAGAAAAAAATTCCCAGAGGGGGGAATAAGAAAGGTATCTATCTGGTAGGATAATGCCACGGTAGAATAGCTCCTGAGTGGTTGAGACCTGGAGGAATAGTTCTTAGAGGGAACATAGGAGAGGCACCCACAAATAAAGGAGGTCCCGGGGGAGTGGGTCGAGAGGGTTTAGCTGGAAGAGTAACAACATGATGCTAGGGAGCTAGCTATTGATCAGGTGTACTGGACTACTTAAGGGTAGCCTGTGACGCTTCTAACATGCAAACACTAATGGAAGTAGGTTCAGAAATGGGAGGGGGAGGACCAGGGAAGGCACCTAACAGTGAGGAATCTTTATAGATTCTAGGTGAGACACTGGTATAAGGAGTGGACGACTGTTTATTAGATACCAATGAGATGATGGACTCGGGGGAGGTCATGGATGCCAACTCGTAGTAAGTCAGCTAATCAATGGTAATGATCTTCCCTTCATGGGGGAAGCACATCTTGCAGAACACCACAGACATGACAGCTGACATGCCATATGTGTAACTATGACCTTAGAGGATATTGTAATCCAAAGGGGCATTGATGACTTGATATCAACATGGACAGTCTTACCCGCAAGGGTCACTGGACAGTTGCAGTACATGCCAAGGGGCTGGGAGGAGTGTCCATCCCAAGCACGCGAGGTGATGGTAGAGGGGGACAACTCGGGTGACTTGAGTTGTTTCCAAACAGTAGCAGACATCACATAGGTGGATGCATCTTCATCAATAATGCATCTGGGGATGATGGCCTTACGGACTCTAATTGGTATCTAGAAAGCAATAGATGAAGGTAATGGGGGGTGCTCTAATGTATCAACCAAGAAGACAATAACACAATTGTTGGAAGGGTTCACTACACCTAATGAAGTTAGTAGAGCCTTCTTTTGGGAAGGGCATGACTGGTGGACTTCCAGTGTCGACATGGCGGTAGGTGATTGCAACAAGTCATCTATTATATTGTATGTATGGGTAGCTCTGTTAGAAGATGCATTATGACGTAATGGTCCCTTTCGGATCTTGGGAATGGCCTTAACTTTGGGTTGAGGGATCTATAAAGGACCATTTGGTGCCATAAGAGGCTCAGCGAACACTTTGGTTTTGGGCTCAGTAGCTGATGAAATGGAGGTCTTTTCATATTGGTGTGACTGAGTTTGGAGGTTGATATTAGAGGGGTTAACCTCATCAAAGTTCATTATCACGATCTAGTAGTCACTGGAACCAGAAGGTTGGGGGAGGTGGGATACTTGACCTGGCTGGGGTTGAGCAGCAACAAATCCTTGCTGAGGGAAAGGATTTGTAAGCATGGTCAGTTGAGGTGGCGAGAGATTCTGAGGTGATTTTTGACCTCGAGAAGCTGTTATAATTCCCATAGTTGGTGCATATGGGGTAAAAGGGGACACTCATGTGTGTAGTGGCCATGTACGCCACAACATGCACAAGGCTTATTTGTATGAATAGCCTTGTTTAGCTTGGGATGGCCACCCTATTGTTGGTTGTTGGTGTTAGGCTAGTTCCCCTGGGGTTTACTAGGCTGGTTATCTTGGTTACCATGGTTACCCTTGTTACCCTTCCCCTTATTCTTTTTCTTCGAATTCTGGGGATTGGAATCACTCTATTATGTAAACACCTGATCTTGAGGGGGTAGTGGTTGTTGGGGTTGAGGATGCATGGGAGGTTGCAGCGATAATGATTGAGGGGATGGAGCACCAAGCTACGCATAAGAAGGAGAAATAGTTTGGTAGACAGGTTGGGGCCCTAGAAACATGTTGCTAGTAGGACGGGCATAAATGTTGGAGCAACTGGTACCCCCTTGCAGGTATCCATAACTCTGTTGAGAATATGGAGAAGAGTGTGAAATGGATCCAACGATATCATCAGTGGCGTGAGATGCCCCCAATGCATTAACACTTCCAAGACGAGGGAGGTCTAGAATAACGATATAGACATAACCTAACTCAACATAAATTAGATCATATCTCAAAGCGGTTTGGAGAGATTCTTCCCCGATCTAAGGAAAATGGGATGCAACATCTTTCTCGATGGGGGATAAAAGGATCTTGAAAAATCAATCTAGATAAACATAGTCTTCGAAAGGTGGGGCATTACATGTGCTCCTCCTTCGACGCCACTCTTGAACATGGTCAGAAAGGCAAGTAGTAGAGGATTGATGGAATGTGGTCAAAATCTTAGTACCAGTGTCGTACTGGAGAGGTAACTAGAAATAGGACAAGAATGCTTTAGCAAGCGTCGCGAAAACAGAATGAGAGGTGACGGGCTGGTCTACATACCATTTTGTAGCATCTCCAGTGAGTGTGCATTGGAAGATTCGAAGACAAATGGAGTCATCGGTTATGGAGTTGGAACAAAACCACATGTGGAAGGATTGAACATGGTTGGTGGGATCCTCTCTAGCAATACCCTTAAACTTTGGGATGTCTAAGGGAAGCTTAGTCAGCATAGAGGGCCAACCAACATCATGGTGAATGGGGTCATTTATTAACTGGTTAAGATATGGTAGACTTAACAAGCCATAAAGGGGAGCATGGGGGCTACCGAAATGGTTCTTGAGACTGTTCCACCTGATGTGACCACTAGTATAGCATCGGAGCCACCACCAAATTGGGGTCCTACACTAGTTGTGGGTCCAGACATGGTGACGATATGCAGTGAAGGAGGTTCAAAATCATATGAGGAATCAAGAGAAGAGTCAAGATGGGGACTTAGAGGCCTATGAAATCTAACTTGATGGGGAGGAGTAATACACCCAAGAGGAAACTGAGGTTGAAGGCCTAATGGTCTCTGCGACTCACGCTTTGGTGGCGCAATGATGGAAGGACACACGGAACACAGAAATGGTGAAGGGAGATCAACAATATATCTTCTGTCTCTGATGTGGTGAGATAAATTTATTATGTTAAGTCTTGGCTTGGTGGTGTAAACCAAGTGCCCTTCGCTTAAGGTGTGCTTGTGTGTGCAATTGTATTAATTGATTAAGCCCAGATCATGTTTGTAAAAAAGAAAAAAAATTACTGCAAATAAACTGAAATAAATAACAGAAAATAAATAGCAAAATGATTAACTAAATCCCACCCAAACTAGGTTTGCAAACACTGTACTACTAGGTGGCTAAACTGATGGAAAATACACTGAAACGGTCAAGAGATCTGAATGTCAGTGTGACTGGGATCAAGTGACTCTAAGTTGTTGGAAAGTGGTGCAGCAACAACAAAAAACTAGAAGGTAAGATTGCTGCAAAAAGATAGGGAGATGGGTGAAACACTTAGGGCAATCGATGGGACCCTAAGGGAATGACCAAACAAGTTTGAATGTGAAACTATGGATGGTAAAAACCTATCTTATCAGATCTGAAACAAAAGGTTACAGATCTGGAAAATGTGGTTGAAAATGTTACATAAACTTAGACTTCTCACTCAGCTAAATTCCTCGTAAAAAGGTAGAAGTGTATTAGAAGCCCTAAGGGAGGCTAAATTCGACTTCGACGATTAAAACATAATGGATCATGGCCTAAGTGGGATGAGACAGAGGTTAGAAACCCAGTAGACAGCTCTCAACAAAACCCTGAAACAACTATGAGAAAAACCCTAAAACCCAGAAACTACAGGTTCTGACCTGTTTTTTATGAAATTGCACTTTTTGGGAAGAAATCTGTGTTCTAGAGCCCAAATCGCACCTTTTGGGCTAAAAACTACAATTTTTTCTGAGACTTCTGGTTTGCAAATTTAAAAAAAAAATACTGCCTTTGCCGTGGCTGGTTCCTGTGACTAGCAGAAATGACCAGAAAGTTTACAAAAGTCAGAAATTTATCAAATCTAGGGTTAAAACATTAGGAAACATTAATAGAAGAGGAAAAAAGAGGAAACCCTGAGTTGAAAACCAAAGGTCACCCGGGTTTCTGGATTTGAAGTATAAAACCCAGTGGAGTCACGAATTTGTTGTAGTGTTTTCTTCTCAATGATGTATGAAAAGAACCCACTTAAGATTGTGGATGACAAACGATCTCAACAATAGAAATGACTACTAAACATTGTAGATCTACAGTTATTGATAGAAACAGAACTTGCCAAAATCCCGATCTATGTTGCAATCATAGTTAAACAGTAAAATGAAGAGTAATAACTCCAAAACATCCAATGGAAACCATATTGGTAAAGAATGATTTTATTATAACACCTGTGAAGGGAACAAATATATGTTACCAACCCCCCTCCATGGGATGGGTTCTTGGCAATCCTCAAACGCTTTCAACTTCTGTAGAGTTTCTCTCCTTTATAATACATAAACCCAGCAAAAGTATGGTGTGCGACAATGAAAATAATCAGAGTTACAATAGTGAGTGCAACAATGAAAATAATCAAAAGTGAATAATGAATGAAAAACCCTCCTATTTATAACAAAATGTTGAGTTATCCTCGAATAATGAGCAATAATAAAATATTATTGATCCCATTCTTGGAATAACTACCTAGAATATTTTATTATATTTGTTTAGGAAGGAAAAAGTATTTAAACTTTTATTTAGAAATAATAAATAAATGATTTATTTATTATTTCAAGGAGTTAGTTAAGGAATAATAAACAAATAATGATTTATTTAATTATTCCTAAGGGATTTAGTCAAATTTAACAAAGAATAATAATTAATTAGTGATTAATTAATTATGCTTAGAGAAAAATAAGACAAATAATGATTTATTTGTTTATTTTTCATGATTGGATCAAATTTAACAAGGAATAATAATAAAACAATGGTTTAATTAATTATTCCTAAAATAAAAATCAAATAAATAGTGATCTATTTAATTATTCTTCATGGGTTTAACTATAAATTACTTAATAAAGGTGGTTTATTAGGTAATTTCTCACATTGAAAGCAATTTAACTAGGGTAAAATTGGCTTTAAATGGTATACTTCGATCCATCTAGTAAATTAGGTAAATGATCAATTTTTTTGTGATAACAAAGAAGTTGCACTAAACATAGGGATTAAGTGCTACAACTCTATAAGAATATCTCTAAGTACCACTTTCAATTTATAATGGACATTTGAATTATAACACATATTAATCTTTTATTAATGTTCATGTTATTAGGTATATGCCACCATCTTTTGTTCATATTTTTATAGGTGCATTTGTTTCCATCAATGTGGGTATATGGACATCATTTTTGCACTAAGGATGTCGATCATGGGCATATAACACAATATTGTGGAGTGGAGTTCAAGTTCAATCAATGTAGTCATGCTAGTCACCATGAACAAAACCAAATAGAGGGGAAGTTAAGTTACATTAGAAATATACAGGAGATCATGCAAGTTAATTTCTCAAGTAGTGGGATACCTTCAATTAAAGAATGTAAAAGAAGACTATGATAGTGAGATAACATGCATTTTAAAAAAAAGGCGGGTTAAAACTAAGGAGCCTGATGTTTTTCCAAAATACAACAACCAAGTGTTCTTTTACCCAGATGCATTGGATGAGGGTTGGTGGATCATATAAGATATGATTCGAGATCAAAACATACTTTTGTAAACAACAATGTTATAACACCAAGCGAGGAAGAAAAGGAAGATAACTAAAGTGATGATAATGAACAATTATATGTAAATGTTTTGAAAATATAGTTGTTTTCCCCTTACATGATATTATAATTGTTTGCTTGTTTGAAAATGTGTAAAACTAGAGTTATTTTCTTGTTTATATTTTCAATATTTGATATGAGAATTGTTGCTTGCTTTAAAATTTATTTAATATTATACTTGGTTAAATATTTGCATAACTCAAACAATGTATAGACTTATTAATTAACATTTGAATTATTTGCTTATTTGCTTGTCTAAAAATATTTGACATTATAGTTCTTTACTTGTTTGTAAATATGTGATGTTAGAATTGTTTTCTTGTTTTTGTTTTTATTATTTGAAATTAAAATTGATTGGTCATTTGAAAACGTTTGACGTTATTAATTTTTTTTTTTTTCTATTTTCAATGTTTGACCTTAAAAATATTAACATTATTTTAATTATTTTTTGTTTTTAATTTTTCACATTTGACATTAAGAATATTTTACTATTTGAAAATGTTTAACATAAAAAAATGTTTTTCTTTATGATTTTAAATTTTGACATCAATAATACTGGTTGGTTAGAAAATGTTTGACATTAAAATTAATCATTTTTTTTTAATGTTTCATATTATAATAAGTTAATAATTTGTTAGTTATTGTTTTTTTGTTTTTATTTTGAATGTTTGATATTAAGAATATTTACTATGGGAAAATGTTTAACATAAAAATTGTTTTTTTTTATGATTTCGAATTTTGACATCAATATTACTTTTGTTAAAAAATGATTCACATTAGAATTAATCACTATTTTTTAATGTTTCATACTATAATTAGTTGTTAGTTGTTTGTATTTTCTTTATGTAATTTAAATCATATATAGATTTAATATTACTTTACATTGTTTTTTTGTTAGTAAATTTTTAATATTAAGGTTTTTCTCTTCTTTATGTTCTCAATGTTTGATATTAAAATATATTGATGGTTTAAAAATTTAACATTAGAATTATTTTTATGCTTTTGGGTTTTTAATGTTTGACATTAGAACTCTTGGCATGCTTGGAAATGTTTTATTTTAGAATTGTTCTTTGTTTGCATTTTCAATATTTCACTTTAGAATTGTTTGATCATTTGAACATTTTTTACTTTAGAATAATTATTTGATTTTGTGAATGTTTTTATAATTGTTTATGTAGTATGCTTGATTTGGATAAAATATCAGAACTACGAGATATGATAGATATATCACAGAAAATAACACAAAGATATGCCAATAATAGAAATATTTTATTATGATATACTTAAATATTGTTCACCTGCCTCTTCGAGGGTGCAACCTATAGTAGATCAAAGCTCAATTACACAACAGCGTTTTCTTACTATCATCTACATTATTTGGTTTCATGAGACCCAAAACCCTAACTACTCGTGGTCCTTTACATATTGCAGGTTAACCACTTTATTTATTAACTATGATATATTATAACTAATTATGGTCCCTTTTTATATTGTGGGTCAACCACTTACAATACTTACGAACTTTATTTATTAGAATAGCTAAATATAACTCTTATGGAGCCCTTTGGGCTTATTACATTAATAGAGAGTTAGGGAATAAATTGATTAGTATACTGTTAAATAAATTAATAGACATTAGAACTATTTGTGTATTTGTGTTTTTAATATTATATTAAAATTATTGCTTTTATGTGTGTGATTTAAATAATGCATAGATTTATTAATTGAGATTAGAATCATTTTGTTATCTGGAATATGTAACATTACAATAGTTTTCTTATTTACAATATGTAACATTACAATTATTTTCTTATTTTAGTTTTCAAAACTAAAATGTTTTTTATTTATATTTTCACTATTTAGACATTATAATTTTTTGTTTAAACTATCATAAAATTCTAATAATCAAATTAATTATTTACTAATATCATTATGTTTTATTTTGAATTAATAATTTATTAATATGGTTATATAACAACCAAATTACTTATATATTATCATTATGTAAAAACCAAATTACTTATATATTACCATTAATAATCACTCTAGTAATCAATTTCCCTTGTACTATTGACATGTTTAACAATACAAAATTAAGATTCTCCTGAAAATTAATTTAAGATATTACAACATATTTCATTAGTTACAAATATGTTTTGCATACAAAATTAAAAGCGTGTTAGTCTCCTAGAAATTAGGATATTACAACATATTTCATTTCATCCCAAGTTATAAAATACTTGTGTTGCCTTTACAACATACTTGTATTATGTTGGGTTTCGTCTTGCATATGCAAACCCTACTGTGAACAGTACTGACTTTTTATGGAAATAACAAATTCATTGGCATTGTCAAATATTTCTAGTCCAATACAAAGCCCAATTGATTTATATATATATGTAACAAGGTATGTGTTGTGGATGTTATATCTGT
The DNA here is from genome assembly GCA_000404065.3 of Pinus taeda. Classification (NCBI taxonomy): domain Eukaryota; kingdom Viridiplantae; phylum Streptophyta; class Pinopsida; order Pinales; family Pinaceae; genus Pinus; species Pinus taeda. Next base: position 70,674 of record APFE030300838.1, on the reverse strand, counting down.
AGATAAATGTAAATGTAAATATTAAGATTCTATAAAATGTGTGAGTTATTAGTCATATATTTTGTGCTAATTTTGTTATTGTTTCCAAAATTTCCCTAATCAGTCTGATCCAACAACATTATTTCCAAAATTTTACTAGTCCGTCCGGTGCATTCAGAAATCAACTCTCTGGGAATTATAACATATGGTCAATATCTTGAACATCACTACTAAGGAGCAGATATCTGCTTAGGTCGCTGATTCCTCCATCGAATATTATCTCAAATTTAGAGCACTCTAGTCCTACTAAGGAAACCTGTATAAAATAGAGTATTGGCTGAATGCAACAATGCTAAAATGTGTGCTGTCGAATCAAACTGCTATTTGATCAACACAAAACATGGAAGTGCAACAATTCCATGTGATCAACATAGAACATGGAAGTATGATCAACACAAAACATGGAAGTGCAATAATTCCATGTGATCAACATAGAACATGGAAATACTTCCATGTTACTAGAAATGGTTCTAGTGACTCCTTCGATCACCAACTTCTGTACAGCCCAATATAGTCTTATTTCCAAGAAAACTCAAGTGTTTTTCTCTTTTGATGTTTAAAAAAGTTGGAGAATTTAATTTTAACAATTTTTATGTTTTGATGTCTAAAAATGTTGGAGAATCTAATTTCAACCACGTGCTAAGTTAGTATTTAAGTTCAGTTTTAATTAGTTTAGGTTAAATTGTTTCCGGTTCTGTTGAATTTAGTTCAGTTTCACTGCAGTCATTTATTACCAATCTCTCCAATGTAATCTTATTTAATTTATTAGTAATATTGAAAAAAACAACTCTATGCTCCACCGTTTTCGATCATTGTCATGATATCAGAGCTGAGTCGGTATAAGATTCCTTGAGAGAGAAGTAGATAAGGTGAGGCATCTGGGAAAAGCCTTCGCTGTTTGAAGAAGCCTGTGGTCCAGACAGTGAAGGAAAGCGATGGATTGTTTCATTTCACGCGAGGAGAAAGTCAACGCGCCTGAGACGACGAGAGAAAGTCCCACGACGCTCCGTTGGGCTTCAATATGTCTGTAGATTTGTTGGAACACCGAGAGAAGAGGATTTGTTGGACCACCGCCTCCATTTCAAAAGTTCCACGCAGAGCCACCGTGTAGAAGGGGAACACGAAGTTTCAAAAATGAGCACGAATTCAAAGAGAATAGAGATAAGTCAAAATATTTATTACTATTTGTCGTGGCAAATTTAGGTTCATGAAAGGGATATCGAAAGGAACACCTTTTTTTAATTAAAGGGAAAGTGAAAGCTTTGTTTGATTTTTTTTTTAGAAAACCGCGTTAAATACTTTTTAAATATTTCTTCTCTTATGAAATCTAAAAGGATCCATTTCAAAAAGGGTAGTTGTTGTTCTCGCTAGTTTAAAGTAAAAGGAAGTATTTTCATAAAAAGTTTCTTTTTGCTTTGTGATATGCATGGCATGTTTTGAGCATTGTTTTTTATGTTTTTTTATGCATATTTAGTGGTTTTTAGAAAGCTATAAATTTTTATGTGAAATAAAGATTAAATAAAAATAGGAAAAGTTAAGAAGTTAAGAAAGTCGAAGTAACAATATGAGATGTTTGAATTTTGTTTTTGAAACATTTAGAAATGAAAAGGAGATTTGATGTAATGGGGTAATCCTACTAAAAATGAAGAGTTTGGTGAATCCAACAATAGAGCTTGTTGATGACAATTTGATGAATCCAACAACAGAATTTTCTTATGACAACTTGGTGAATCCAGCAACAGATCTTGTTGATGACAACTCTGTAAATCCAACAATAGAGCTTGTTGATGACAAATTGGTGAATCCAACAACAGATCTTGTTGATGACAATTTGGTGAATCTAGTAACAGTGCTTGTTGATGACAATGAAGCTGCCATTGGAACAATCAATGCTATGGTGAATCTGACAATTAATATTGTTGATGTAAAATTTGATGAAGATTTGTTTACTAATGATGAAAGGTTGCAGATGATGCAACAAAAACATGATATCGACATGATGTGATTCCGTGAAGCAAGCCCACTTGAGTTTGAAACCCAAGTGGAAGACAACATGTCTGCAATAACAAAGGTTAGTAAAGAACTGGAAGAGAGAGAGAGACAAAGATAGAGGTAGAGGAAAAGAAGGAAGCACACAAAGAGAAAACAGAGACAAAGGGGGAGGAAGAGAAAGAAACACAATAGGAAAAAGCTCTCATTGCATAGAAGAAGGAAGAAAGCCACTATGATTCTGCAGATGTTTTTACACTTACCATTGATTTCCAATGTGTATGTAAATAGAACGATTATGAAGAAGAGTTAAATTTCCTTGAATCATGTCTTATAACGCCATGTCTAGATGAGGTATGCATAGAAGTTGCATAAATGAATGTTGAAGAAAACATGCATGATGAACACATCAATGAAATTTTTAGGTTTGGAGTTTTGAAGAGATTAAATTGTATTCTCATCTTATGTTGCAGCATATTGATGATGAAAAACACACTCCAAAGATAATATGTGGCATCAGGCCACATACGTGCCACATATAATCTGTTTTTTGAAGAAGTCTAAGACATGCTTATACAACCTAGAACGATGGAAGACATGCACCAACAAATGAAGAAATTAAGGCTTGGCGGATACAACAAGAAGAAAAAGATGAAACAATTTAGAGGCTACAAAATCTGGAAGAAGAGAAGAAGAAAAGTAAATCTATTTGAAGTCATTTTTCTTCTTTTTGTATCCTTCAAACCTTAGTTTCTTCATTTGCTGGTGCAGGTCTTCCAGAAACTAAGGTTTGAAGGATACAACAAGAAGAAAAAGTTGAAACAATTTAGAGGCTAAAAGATCTGGAAGAAGAGAAGAAGAAAAGTAAATCTAGTTGAAATCATTTTTTTAAGTTGTAAGCCTAGCTGAGACATAGACTAGTAGGAATCTTAATTGAATTTTTATGTGGTTTTAATTAAGGTGGAGTGTTGGAGAATCTAATTCCAACCATCTGCTAGGTGGCACATATGTCCATCCAAGTGTCCTAGGTCAGTTTCAGTTAGTCCAGTTTTGTTGAGTTTAGTTGAGTCTCACTGTAGTCATTTATTACCGACATCTCCAATGCAATCTTATTTAACTTATTCGTAATACTGAAAAAAGGAACTCTCTGCTCCATAGTGTTCATTCCTTGTGAAAGAAATATTAATTGTAGGATGACAAGTTTCACCTGATGCCATGAAGATGATCAAAATTGTCACCATAGAGACTTTTTACACCAAGACAAATATATTTAACATGATATATATATATATATATATATCATGTTTTAAAAAAAGAATTTATATGCCTATGTTGAGTTCATAGAGGCACGATTTTAGTCGTTTCTTGCATCAAATTTTGGGCACTTTAATCATCAAATTTTGAGTACTATGGTCTAAAAAATGTAGTATTGTTTATAGATGAAACATGAGGTAAGAGAGAAATTTTTTAGATATGAAATTAATTGTTGGGATATGGAATGCCTACATGTGAATAGAAGTTCAATTTAGTTCTAAAAACTAACACTTAAAATGTTTGTGCATCCTATAATCTGATTTCATATTAGTAAACAAGAACTCTAATTCAGTGTTCATTCAACTGCCCATTTCATATAAAGTAATTGAAAACATTGGAGAAGAGATAATTGAATATTTTCATATGCCTCCATCGAGACCATCCAACCATAAGAGCTTTGGGAATTAAGACATGCTTCTTGTTGACCATTGTTATTAGCATGACACATTATGTTGTCCATTGTGTTGGTCACAACTTTGTGCTTGAACTGATGGCAGTTGAGCATGCCTAGTAGTAATTCGAGATAAAACATGATTTTTACCCCTTTGTAAGGGATCCTGGAACAATTCACTGAAAACATCCATTTGAACACTGTGTTCAAGAGAACTATTGGAACTTGATAGAGAACTTGCAGCAAGATAAAACATGATTTTTACCCCTTTGTAAGGGATCCTGGAACAACTGATTGACAACATCCATTTGAACACTATGTTCAAGGGAACTATTGGAACTTGATAGAGAACCTGCAGCAAGATGAGAAAAGGATGTTTGACTACTATGTTGGTGCTCATAAACAAATCCTTAAATTCAAATTTTTACTAGAAAAAAATACTAAAATAATGTCTATACTAATTAAATTTGATAGATTCAACATAGATTCAAATTTATACTGAAATAAAGTACTAAATAATGTGCATGCTAGTTTCCAATTTTAACATATTTTCAACTAAAAGAGTTCACAAACTCATAAAATGCTAACAGTTTTAGCAATCTGACCACATTTCGTGCCATATTCTAAGACATACTCTATCAAATTACACTGTTTCTTAAAAATTTAGGCGTTGAATTTAAATATAAATGCCAAATTCAACCACGTTGTGCTCCAACAGTGGTAATCGATGACAAAACAAACTTTTGGAATCCTGGGAATTTTACAAGACGCTTATTGGAGACTTGAAAAAATAATTTGATATTACACTAGAAACTAGTGATCTGCTTGGCAAAATTTGTTTGCAACAACAAGTTTATACATTATAAATAGTAGAAAAATACAACTACGAGTTTACTTTTTATGTAATAAGTCCTAAGCTATAATATTTCTATAATCCAAAATTTCTCTACAATTTAATGTAATATTGATCCAGGTGGATATTGGTGGCCACCCACCTATTCCACTTAGACCTCCAGTCTATTTCATTTGTTTCCTTGTTTATTTCAACATTTACTATTTTTAGTAGTTTTTTGGGTCCTTAACTTCCAGAGCAATTTTGATCCCCTAAATAACATTTTTTTGAGGTACGCTATAGGCCCATCACTGTGGATAAGGGCTTAAGGAAAATCCTATAGTACTTGAAGAGACCATTCCAACAAGGTATCATACGCACCAAACAAAAATAATATGACCAAGTTATGACCCCGGGAAGTTGGCTGCCCAACTAACGCCAATGGGGCCCACAAACTCTTGGCCTTACATCTCTTGGGGTTAGGGTTTTGATTGTTTAGGGTTTTCTCATGTTTTTCAATAATAAATAGGCCCCTGAGCCTCATTGTAACACAGTTCAGAGGCATGTAGCCTCCACATCTCTTCTCAGAGATAAGCTACCATCTCCCGAGCTTGTCTTATTTCCATTATGTTTGTAAGAATATTTCAGTATTTGATATTAATGAAATGAAGTGTTATTTTTTATGCATCTCTTTATTTATGGTTATATCTGTAATTTTTTGTGTTCCTATTTAAGTTCCGATTAGTGGAATCAAAATGGTCTTGTCTTTCTTTATTTTTCTTTGCATGTCCCCAATGAGTTTGAGATATAAGGAGTTAGGGCTCGAATTCGTCGAAGCTTTGCAAGACCAACCTCACAAATCCTGACCGCCTCCCATGGTGGAAGAGAAAAAATATGAGGGAGCAGGATATCCTTTCAAAATATTGCTCAAAGAATCCCTCAAGCAACAAAGGAACGCGATAATGGACAACTTTGCGCAAATCCTTCAATGACTACCCAAAGGTGACACATCTACTTCTGGTGTCTACTCTAGAAGTGCCACACCCTTTAAGATACAAGTTAACTTTGACATCCCCATATTTGAAGTTTAAATAGATGCAGATGCCATAGATAAATGGGTAAATCTGCTAAAAGGATATTTTTTTGTTCATGATTTTTCCAGCAAGGAAAATATTACTTTTGCACTTCTCAAAGTTGTCCCCCACATCAAGGACTAGTGGGAAACCTACTGTAAGAAGAAATATGAAAGTACACCCTCACTGTTTTCAGTTGCACCCACTTGCAATTCATTCCAGGATGCCATCAAGGATTAGTACTACCCTATGGGGAGCTATGAGGATAAATACATAAAGTGGACTATGCTGCAGCAGGGAAGAGACCAAGATGTGTCAGAGTTTACCAATGTTTTCTATACCCTTGACACGAAGCTGGGTATCAAGGATTCTGAGAAACATTTGGTACTCAAGTACTGCAATTGCCTACACAAATACATCCAAGATGAGATGGAGTTCTTGGACATCTCCTCACTCAGCACGAAGTACTAGTACACTATCAAGATTAAGCAAAATTTTAAACAGAGAAATAAAGACTTTGGATTTGTGAATCCGAAGCAAGAGAAAGGTGGCCCCAAACCGCAGAACAGAGGGTAAAGCCAATGCAGGGCGACCCAGGATAACCTACCGAAGCCACAAGGAAATAAAAATACCATGAAGAAAAAGAAGGACGGGGGAAAGTGGTGTGAGTTCCATAAGAGCTCCACTCACAACACAAGTTAGTGTCGGGCCAAGCAGTCACTGGTGGCCAAGTTGAAGGCTTCCAAGTCAAACATTTGTTCCAACTCTAAGTTAGAACCCAACAAGGGGAATGACAAAGGGAAGCAGATGATTAACGTGAAGCCCAGTGCCATTGTGGCCACCATCAAGATCCAAAAGATCGAGCTTGAAGATCCAGAAGAGGGGGAGCACCTATTCCACTCACAAATGTGGGTGAAGGGTTCTCCGCTTCAATTCATTTTCGACAACGAGAGCCAAAAGAACCTCATTTCGGCAGAGACCATGAAGCGGTTGGGCCTACCAACTACAACACATCCACAGTTGTACACCATCAGGTGGCTTCACCAAGGACGAGATCTTCGCGTCAACCAACAATGTCGCCTTCCCTATAGCATCAAGCCCTTCATGGATGAGGTATTGTGTGATGCTTCTCCTCTTGAAGTTTGTGATGTGTTAATAGGACAACCATACTTATGGAAGCGACATGTTGTATATGAGCCTAGACCTCGCTTTGTTATTATTTATTTGGGCAGTAAGTTATACAAGATACTGGAGGTAGCCCCACCTACCATCTCCTTGATCTCTACTAAATGCAGAAAGGCCATCTCCTAGAATGGGAAATTTGTTTTCTTTCTGATTCGCTCTCAAATTAAGGGGAAGGTTGTAGCCACATCCATGGCCCCCAGGAAGGTTTCCTCCAAGTAGTAGAAGAAGGTGAATATGGTTGTGGAATAATACAGGTACATCTTATCCTCACCCATAGGGGTACCTTTTCATTGTCAGGTCAAGCATTCGATCAATCAGACTCCTAGCACACCTCTACCAAATGGGCCCATATAATATCATCACTCCATTTTGGAAAATGAAGAGATCAAGTAGAAAATCCAAGATTTTTTGCAAAAAGGGCACATCCAACCAAGTTCCTCACCTTATGGGAGCTCGATTGTACTTGTACAGAAGAAGGATGGGACTTGGAAGCTCTCCATTGATTATTGGGCATTAAACAAAATTATTGTTAGGAACATGTATCAAATCCTATGGATTGATGACCTGCTGGACCAACTCAAAGAGACCAAGTATTTCAACAAGATCGATCTGAAGTTTGGTGTTCACCAGGTTCCAATAGAGCCAACAGATGTATGGAAGACTGACTGTAAATCCAAGGAAGGCCTTTTGAAATGGTTGGTTATGCCCTTCGGGTTGACAAATTCCCCTGCTACTTTTATGAGGCTAATAGATGACATCTTGCGGCCCTTCACCAAATTGTTCGTGGTGGTTTATCTGGACAACATCTTCATCTTTAGCAAGAGTTGGGAGGAACACTTGCAACACATTTGACAGGTCCTTCAAATACTTTGGCAGCACAAACTATATGCCAACTTAGAGAAATTCACATTTGGCATGAGCCAGGTCCAATACTTGGGTTGTTACATCATAGATGAGTGTAGTGTTCATGTGGACCCATCTAAGATCCAAGTCATTCAAGATTGGCCAGCCCTAACCATTCAAACAGAGCTTCGCATCTTTTTGGGCCTTGCAAATTTTTATCGGAGGTTTATGTTGGGATTCTCCCATATTACTTGGACTTTGAGTCAGATTACTAAGGGCAGGGTAAACACAAAGTTTTCCTGGTCCGAGTCCCAACATAAGGTGTTCGTTGAGTTGAAGCACCACCTCTGTGGTGCACTAGTACTCACATTGCCAGACCTACAATAACCATTTGAAATCGAGACAGACACTTGAGACTATGCTATCGGTGCAGCCCTTACCCAGCATGGGCATCCAGTGGCCTATCATAGTGAGACACTTTCCGATAAAATTCGAAAGTACCCCACCTATGATAAAGAGATGTATTCCATTGTGTAGGCTTTCCAATAGTAGAAGCACTACATTCTGGGGAAGGAGACAAACATCCACACCAATCACCAACCTCTTCAATTTATACATACACAGGGAAGCTGCAGAATGATCGCCATCAGAAGTGGTCTACATATCTGCAACAATTCCACTTGAACATTAAATACAAAAAGGGTAGCACCAATCATGTTGCAGACTGCCTCAGTCATCCCTCAGTTGCAACATTGACTATTGTTCTCAACTCTTGTGGTCATGAGACCTCTAGATGGTTACAACTATACAAAAATGATCTAAAGTTCACATTCACAGATCACATTCTAGTAGATGGAAAGAAAGTTCCCGATTTCCACCTCCAAGATGCATTCTTATGCTACCTGGACCACCTTTGTGTTCCTTCAAGCGAGTGTGCCAAGCTGATTTGGGAGAGTCACTACAATTGGGTCGCAGGACACTTTGGTGTGGAGAAAACTTTGGCTATACTACAAAATTACTTTTATTAGCCCAAAATCTGAATAGACATTGGGAAATATATCAAATCCTTCACTGCCTACACAATCGCCAAGCCAACCATCAAGAAGCAAGGCTTATACACTCCTCTTCCTACTCCCAACCAGCCATGGGAATCCATCTCCATGGACTATATGTCTAGCATCCCTTATACCAAGCATGGTAATGACTATGTATTTGTGGCGTGGACGTATTTCCTAAGATGGCCATATTGGCGACCTACAAGAAGAGCATCACCGCAGACGACACTGCAAAACTCTTCTTGGAATGAGTATGGGTACATTTTGGGATCCCATAGACCATTATATCATATTTGGATAGCAGGTTCCTGAGCATATTCTGATCAAGCCTCTAGACACTATTGGACACCAAGCTCACCAAATCGAGTGCCTTACATCCCCAGAATGATGGCTAGACAAAGGTCATCAATAGGATGATAGTGCACATACTCCGCATGCACAACTCCAAGAATCCTTAAACCTGGGATGAGATTCTTCCATATGTGCAACACAATTATAATAGAGCTCTCCATAGCTTGATTAATCACAGTCCCTTTCAAATGGGTCTAGGATCGCAACCATTATGTCTAATTGATGTTTCCATGCAGCATGCCTCACGTGACTACATAGATAGAATCCAGACATGTATTGTCTGAGGTTGATAAAGTGACTAGATTTATTGAATGCATCCAACACATCTATTGGTAGGTTCACAACATCCTGGAGAAGTCAAATTCCAAGTATAAGCAACGACATTATCAACATCAGGTGCCACGCAAGTTTTGGGTGGGGGACAAAGTTTGGTTGCATTTGTAGACAAAACACCTTACTAGAGCCCATCAAAAGCTCAGACCACTCCGATATGGTCCTTACAACATTATCAAGGTTGTGGGAGAAAATGCTTTTGAGCTAAGCATTCCCACATTCCTTGGCCTACGCGTAGTGTTCAATGTGGACCGCCTTTGGGCATACTTCCCATCATTACTGGACACATCAGAGATTGCAGAATAAGTCACAACAATAGAGTTAAACCTAGACTACATGAAATAGGCCACAAATGATCAGATTATGGACACACAGGTCAAGAACACTCACCAACAGAAGATACAACTATATCAGGTTGTCAAAGCTGACTAATTCTTGCACCAAGGCAATTGGCTCACCAAGGACCAGGCTCAATAGAAATTTTCTCACCTCATGGAGGCTTTGCATGAAATAGGGACCATTTCTTCCTAACTGGGGAGGAATGATCCAAGTGGATATTGGTGGCCACCCACCTATTCCACTTGGACTTCTAGTTGGTTTCATTTGTTTCCTTGTTTATTTCAGCATTTACTATTTTTAGCAGTTTTTCGAGTCCTGGACTTCGAGAGCACTTTTGACCCCCTAAACGGTGTTTTTCTGAGGTCCACTATAGGCCCGTTGTTTTGGACAGGGGCTTGAGGAAAATCCTGTAGTACCCAGAGAGACATTTCCAACAAGGTATCGTACGCACCAAACATAGATAATATGACCAAGTTATGACCCCGGGAATTTGGCTACCTAATTAACCCCAATGGGGCCCACAATCTCTTGGCGTTACATCTCCTGGGGTTAGGGTTTTGGTTGTTTTGGGTTTTGTCATGTTTTTCAATAATAAATAGGCCCTTGAGCCTCATTGTAACATAGTTCAGAGGCATGTAGCTGCCACATCTCTTCTCAAAGGCAAGCTACCACAGCCTGAGCTTGTTGTGTTTCCATTCTATTTGTAAGCATATTTCAGTATTTGATATTAATGAAATGAAGTGTTATTTCTTCCATATCTCTGTATTTATGGTTATATCTATAATTGTTTGCGTTCTTGTTTAAGTTCAGATCAAATATGACCATTTTTGGGAAGCATAATTTCAAGAATTACAACTTCTAGGGGATTTTAGAACCTAAAGTAGCTTCAATAACATTTCAAAGAAAATTTTCATCTTCAATCCAATAACCAACCTTATATAATCCTTCCAATCTAATAATGGTTGCAATAATTAGCTACAAGTTGTAAGAATTTTCATTATAAATTTGCCCTGAGACATCACTAACAACACACCATTTACATATTCTAACATTTAATTTAATTGCATATTCAAAACAAATTCTTAACATCAAACTATCAAAATTTGTGCATGTATCATCCATGGAAACAAAGGTAGACTCAGTCTTGTTGAAGAATATATTAACATATACACGAAAACCATCACTTCCACACAAGTAGAACTCTTCTCTAATTCTATATATTAGTTGCATTAACATGACACATGATCTCCTAGTTTGAACATGTTGAAGGCCTCGAAAATTGGGTCTACAACGAGGGGGATACTCGCCCGGTCCGGACCTTGGTCAGAAGCTCCTTATCCATTTGGTATAGCGGGTCCGACTGGGGATATGGGACCAGTTTCCCAATTCAGTGTGTGTGTGAGAGAAAGATGGGTATTTCTATTCTAAATGGAATACTTCTATTCTAATTCTAATCTAATGCTATGCTATTGTATTCTAATAAACAAAAAAACATCAAAATTTATGCTAACCAGGGTGTGATCTTTCTTCTATGCGATCTAGAAAGATTTCAAACAATAACTGGTAATAAAGATCATTCAGCTATTATAAGAAAAGAACTCAATTAAGATGAGCTACTTCGTATAGGAACTTAGACGAAACAGATGTGAAAACTTATTGCATAAATGAGCTATTCATACACTAAGCATAAATAAATAGTTATCACTGTACAAAAGTGCCAAATGATAACTCAGGCATCCACGCTGTAATATATAAACAACTGAAAATTGAATATCACTTTAACGCATAAGCAGAAATGGTTAAGAGATAAAAGTACCATTTATACTAGTCCTACTCATGAGCTTCAAGCGACAATTGATTTATCTCTCCTTGATTTAACATCCACTAAGAGTACAGAAGTGCAACATCAGTAGCAGATATCAAATGCAAATATCAAATAAACCCTATTCCATTCATTCATCAAAACTTCCTCTGAGGGTGCAAAAGTGCATGTTCTGAGGACAAGTTTTTGATAAATTTCTGGGCCCTTCTAAATGCATGAGAAGGGTTTAGGAAAATAAAACAAAATTAAAACTAAAATTGAAACTAAAATTAAACTATTTTTGTATTTGGTCTTTAAAATCACATATATGTAGCATTTGTTTAAGGAGAGTCGGTTGGCTAATTTCCACTTTTAACTGGGCTGAGAAACAGAATCTACAAGAGTTGGCGCCATTTTCTCGGCCAAATTTATGATGCACTTAACAGTCATCCATTGGCTATGTGGCTTCACCAAGTATGTCCAGTAATAATCCCAGTTTAACTTTCTTAGCCCTTGGATTGCTTTGGCCTTTTCTTGAGCTCTCTGTTTCGAATCTGCCTCCAATTGCTGCGCGTTCGGTAAGTATCCTGGAGTGGTTTCTGTGATCAAATTTTCCCTGTCTAAATTTTCGTTTACACAATCAATAAGTCTGCTGGCTGCCATGGCTGCTCCTTCTGCCGCTTGTTCTGCCTCTCTGATTTGCTCATCCCATTCGTTAAAGAGCATTTCCTTGTGGTTTCATTTATTCTTGGTGCACCTGCTCTTTTACCCTCGTCCTTCTCTTTCCAAGCCAAATATTTAGTCACCCGTTTATCAATAAGATCATAGTCACTTCGCAAGTCTACCAATTGATTAGTGGTTTTATCACTGATTTCACAATAATAACTCCACTGTGATATATTTTGGCCCAATGCTTCTTGCTGCTGTAGTAATTGCTCGTTCAAGGAAATGGACTCCGTAATAAATTATGTAAGCTTAGGGTCGTCCTTGTGTAGTTCCCGTAAATCCTGTAACTGCTTTCCTTTCTCATCCAAACTTTTATGATATCCTATCTGTATTTGCTGGAAGTCCTGCTGCAACTTCTCAAGCTGTTTCTGTGCTTCATTATTGGTGTGGGCTTGTTGCAATAGTTGTTGCAGTGCTAGTATCTGGTCTTGCCTTTCCTTTAGCAACTGCTATACCTTATATACTTTGTCAATAGTCGCGGAGGCGTATGCTCCTACGATCTGAGATAGTTTGGTGATATTTTCAGTAGGATTGCTAGTGGGATCTTTCCATAGGACGTCTAACTGTTCCATGTTTTGAGAGAGCGTGCTTTCCAATTTCATTTTCTTCATCTGTCTTCTTACTACTGCTTTGTGCTGTGGGCTATAAAATATATCTAGAGGAGGGATCTCTTCTACTTTTAGTACAAGCTCAGAGGATGGAGAAATAGGAATATGTTCCATATCTGAGACTTCGCTGACTGTTCTTGCGACTATTTCTTTTACTACCTGTGCATTGCCGACAGTTATGTTCATGGTTTGTCCTTCAAGATTGATCAAGTCATTGAAGGTTTCCCATTCTTTGTCCAATTCATCTATGACTGGCGGTGCTTGGATGACGAGAGGGGGAGGATCTCTTTGCGGGGAGGCAATAACCTGCAGATGTAGAAGTTCCTTTGACTGGGTAGTGTCCTTTACTGACCCTTCACTCTTATCCAATTCAATTCCGGATCTTTTAGAATGTTCAGACATTTCTTTTTCAGACTTGGACTTAGATCCATTAGTACTTAAATTTCAACTAAGACTAACACTTGGGGTTGGTTCTCTTAAGGGTTTTAGGCATAGTTTCTCTAAAGGAATACTAGCTAGCCTTCTTTCCTTGTATATTTTGAAACTTTGGAATTCTTCTGGAGATAGTTGCAATTGGGCTGTGTGCAGAATTTCTTCCAATGTGTTTTTCTATTGCAATATATCATCAAATAAATCCTTTTCTCCAGAGAACACCTTTATCTTGACTGCAGTTGTAAAATTGTGGGCAACCTCATGAGGGTCAAATGGCCTTCCAGTGAATTTGAATAGCTGTAAGGACGTGATATTCTTTACTTATTTGAAAGTGTGGCCTACATCGAATAGCGAGAAGGCCCCACAGGCTACAGGAAACTATGGCAATATAGCCTTCTTTTTGTCTTTTAATTCTTTAGTTAGGCCACCTTCCCCACAGGTTTGATAGGCGATCTCTCGGGCTAAGAGTTTATTAGGGATATATAAAGGTAGGACATGAGGGGGTGCAAAACTACCAAATACCCTGACATAAGTAAACAATTCTTCCTCGAACCATCTTGCGACAGTGAGGATGTCTACCTATGCTTCAGGCGAGCATCTTGGAGGGTCTTTATCGTACAACATTCTATACAAGGGCAGCATAATTCCATAACAAATTTGGTAGAAGTATGGAGTGAACTGAGAGTCCCATAACTCTTTGTGATAGACATGGATGGGTAAAGGGTCTTGTGTCGTCCACTTCCAACCCATAACAGGAAATTTAGAAACATAACATATTGCATCCATTATATATGCGGAAAGGTAAAAAGGAGGATAAATTCTCTGAGCCGCAGCTCTTTTGGACCGGTAAATGACAATTGCGGTGACTAGGTTATCAGACAAAATTTGAGCCCAATCTATAATGGTGGCGTTTGTGGTAGCATCCAATAATGGTAGCCATTCGGATGAGAATTTGTTGATATCTGGCATCCCAAATATTCTACAGAGCATGGCAGCAACAAAGCAGTATGGAGAGGTAAGGGAACCAGTACTGTACATACCGTGTTTATCTTTCTTCAGCGGCTCGTCTCTCCTAGACCAGTCTTTGGTAGTTTCTGACAGGTCTGGGTTTTCTTTTACAAATTTCTCCATAAACTGTTTGTTGTAGGTTGCCTGTGGCTCCGGTAGATGATACATGAGTTTTAAATCCTGCGCAGCGAATGAACTGATGAGTCCTTGACCATGAATTTTGAACTCTCTATTTTTTATTTCTGCGCTATCCAGTATCCATTTGACCATGTCCGTGTATGGGAGGATTTTTGGCCTTGCTCCTATTCGATGTAAAAATGAGCAAGCTAGCTCTGTGAGGGATGCTTCAGAAGAACTTTGTGAGCCTGCAACAGTCGTAACCTCCTTTACTCTGGGATTCTCCTCTTCGAGCATATTATACATGCCTTCCCACGTGGCTATTCCCGCGTCTCTGTTACAAGTCGTGTCTGTATACAAAGGTGCCATTTTCTCTTCCTCGGAGCTCGGGACTTTGGTTTTCTTTCCCATTTCAGCCTGTGTATTGCTTTGTATTGTCCTCTGTTCTCCGTGCCTGCAATTCACAAGTGAAGTAAAAATGAATGACAAGGAAGGGTGATGGGAAAGTTTTAAATGCCGCAGACATACCAAATATACCACCTTACATGAAATGTTTTTTGAAGAGCATGCACCCATATTCTATTAATAACTGAAAACTAACTCCTTTATTAGAATTTAAAGCACATAACCATGAGTCAGCTTATGGAAACTACTTTTCTTGAATAATGTGCTCGAAAGCTCTGCGATGGAGTGATTTTGCGATTTGCTTTGCAACATCGCAGATCGCAACGTCGCAAAATCGCAACATCACAAAATCGCAACATCGCAAAGTCGTGATATAGATCTGATATGAAATCGCAACATCGCTTATTGCGAAATCGTGATATCGCAATCTCGCAGATCGCAGGAATGTTATGTATGACAAATTTTGTTAACCTATTCTTTGTGAGATGCGATCTTGCGATCGACACCATCACACATCGGCAGATTTTGAAGTGTTTCATGTAAGTTATGCTGAGTGCGATGCGATATTTGTTTATTATTGCTATCTTGCGAATGTTGGAATTGTGCTCGTGAAGTGGCATCCCGCGATATGATTTCCTTTAAATATTTTTTTACCTTATGATAAACTTAGATTTTAAAAGTTTCCAAAGGGGCTTCCTAAGCTTATGATGGTAACTTTATTTGCGAAAGGAAATGTAAGCACTACTTTGATTTCCTTGGATTTTATAACTAAGGGCCCCCACTTATTTAGTATTAGGAATAACACTTCATAAGGAGGGGGGTTGTTGGTGGCCACAACAATTGGCGATTCACTTGGAAGAACTAGTTATCTCTGTATTTCTATTGAATTTTCTAAACTTCCAAAACAGAAAATTTCTCAGAAAGTTAAACTTTATTATGGAAAGATAAAATACATTATGCTCTAACCTGTCAATGACATATTGTTTCAGCTATTTTCAATTTTGATTATTTGCTCCGTCAAGTTAGTCCTTGTATTTACATCAGTCATTACTTAGTCTATAAAGATAAAACAAAGTCTTCTCTGTAAACCAGTTTTAAATATGCTCATTTGTTATAGGTAGAGCCTCTGCTGCCAGTAGGCATTTATAGCCTCGACAGGGTTACCTGTTACCCAGCAATGATCATGTATCCTACTTAAAGAAACCTACAACTCTCAAAGAAGAATCCACATCCACACTTATTGCTTTAATTTTCTTTTTATTCTTAAAGAACAATGTCTTGGTTTGATAGCCAATTTATGACACAGTGATTCACTCGATTTATAACTTTGTTGAACTAGATGGCTCGTGATGAGACCCCTTGCCTCTTGACTGTAACAATCTTGAGTCATTGCCCTGTTGTGGTATGCAGTATTTGGCAAAGTCAGCAAGTTATAATATCTGTGATTATGATAAGTCGGCTCGTGATGAAACCTCTCATTCTTCGAGATGAAGTGTATCCCTGGATTGTTCCTCTGAAAGTTGTGATTTCCTTAGCAGGGAGGAAGTCATTGTTTCCTTTAGATAGCTCTGGACGACAATAGTAGAGTTTTTGGAAGTAGTTGTTCTATAGAGAATCTTTATTTTGTTATTGATACCTTTCATTGCACTGAGATAAAACAAATTCTTCACTAAAGGTTGTTTTCATCAAACTTTATGATGTTGAAACTAGTTCCATATCTAAGTTAGAGCCTTTAACTGTATCTTTCAATAATAAAGATCAATTTTCCAAAAGATTTGCTATTTGTACAAGCGAGAAATCAAAATCTGAAAGAGAGTTGATGTCTTTTTCGTAAATGCCTAATGTTACCATTGACAACTAGTTTTACTATGGGAGGATTGTTTTGAGGACGATCAAAAATTTTCTAATGAGAGGTAATTTTTTTTTTTGGATATTTATAAAATATGAAAAGGGCTAATTACTTCGTTTATTTTTTACCTACAGACTAACTAAACTAATTCTACTCCTATTCTAACGATATACTTGAAATTGACTAGGTGTAGTCATATTTCCAGTCTAACCATTCTCTCATTTCCGTTCCTGCATATATATACAGTTCAAATATTAGTACTAGAAATGAAACTCTTACTGAACTAAGAACGTTAAATGTGGAATAAGAATGTACAACTATTGTTAGAATTTCATTTAGAATCTCCTTCTTATGAAATTTTCTTTCCAATTGGATACCTATTGGATCATAGAAATCTGGATGGATTTCTATTAAAGACTGATAAATGTTCAATGGAAGAGATGACAGGCCAGACTGAAGATATGAATTTTCGGATTCAAAGGCCTGGAATTTATTATTGGTGTTACGTGTAAAAATTAAACTTTTGAAAATTTTCCATAAAAGAAAAGTTTCCAAATATATTTCTTTAAATGGATCAACGAAGGATGGATGGAAATCTCTCAAATGAAATGAAAAATTTTAATTAAATTGAATTGTTGACAGATATGTAAAAATACATCCCTTTGTTGATATTTTCTTTGATAGGATGGAAGTTTTTTATCAATTATTGACATTGACTGAGGATGAAATTGAAATAGCTTCTCATGTTCTTGAAAAACTTCAGTTTTCCAATAGGGTCGTACATCAACTGAATGTCTGATAGTATAGTGCTCAGTATGCCAGCGTAATGGATCGAAAATCTGAAAATTACAATCTGAAAACAAATTTGTTTTTCTACGAAATAGGTAAAGAAAAAATAGAAGAAAATCATTATCTGTACAACTAGATTTATAACACAGTTGGGATCGTTTTGTAATGATTTCTCTTTCACAAGGATTGGCTAGAATCATAGAATTTGAGTGATTTCGACTTCCATCTTGTGAATCAGAAAGGGAATCATGATTACGAACAGGCATGAAAGCTTGGTCATGATATGAATCATAGACTGGAATATTTTCTTGGATAATGAAATAATGTCGATGAGTTGCTGCTTTAGAATGAGGATTAGTTGAAATAATTTCTAATTTAAAATACTTCTCATTCTCAGATGCTATTTGAAGTTTTTGTTGATTCTCTCGAGATAAATCAACATCTTCAATGTCAAAGTAATTATCATAAATGACTTCACAAGATTCTCTAGGTTTCTTTTCAATTTCATCCAGTATATTCAAACAACGAGGAATAAGCATTTCATGTTTGTTAATGGAAAAAGAATGTTCTCTAATTGTTTCTCTATTTTGAAAACCACTTAATGGTGATTCGTTTAGACCAGCCTCTGTATTTTCTGAAATATCATTAATATCGAGAGGGGAAAAATTGTCATCATTAAAAATATCGGGATAAAGAGAAAAAAGTGACTCTGAAGTAATGCATTTAAAAATATCTCTTTTTGAGAATTCTTGTGCATTATGTTCATCATAAATTTCAAGTTTTAGATCATACCTTGATGTGCTCGTGTTTTTTGGAAGAAAATTACTTTGCTTTTCTGACCTTGGCATTTGCTTATCATGGAAAGATTCAGAAATATGTTCAGTTGTTGGCATGATATTTTTTACCTTGATTTGTGTTTGCATTTGTTGAGTTGTGATCATATTTTCTGAATTTGCCTCAAAGTTGCTTTCAGATTCTAAGGTGACCTTTCTTCCAAAATTGCTACTTTTGTCTTCTTGTAAGCTTTGTGAAACTTCTTCATCATAGTTTATTTGCACATCCAAATTGGATTTCTCATTTATGTTAGAAGGGAATTGAACAAAGCTTGGACTAATTTCATATGAATCACGAATAGGAGGCAACGAATAATTATGATCAACACAATCTAATGATTCTTCACTTATGGGATCATTTTCAACATCAAATTTCAAACAATTCAGATGAAATCGAATATTAAAATCTCTAACAGACTCATCTTCTTTTCGTAGATATTCAATTTCATTATATACCTGATCATAATCATAGTAGTCAAATTTACAAACGAAAACCATGACAAATTGATCCCAGCTGTGAATTGAGGCAACCAGAAGGGTTCTACACCAATTTCTAGCTTCTACTACAAATGTGAGAGTAAAAATTATGCATAAAATACCTTCGTCAATTCCTTGAAAATTAGAGTTTGAAACACCTTGAATAAATTGAAGGGCATGATTAAAAGTAGAAGAATTTCTCTTGCCATTGAATTTTACCTAAGACAATAGTCTTACCACTTCAGGTGGAGTGTTGGAAGATGCACGAACATGGATACAACTCCAAATTGGAAGTTTAAGAGAGGCCATCCTAATTCAAATGTTAAAATTGAAAACAATTTCCAACAGACAACATGTTTCAAGCCCTCCTAGGGCCAAATATGTTGAAGGCCCCGAAAATCGGGTCTACAACAAGGGGGATACCCGCCCGGTCCGGACCTTGGTTGGAAGCTCCTTATCCGTTTGGTATAGCGGGTCCGACTGGGGATATGGGACCAGTTTCCCAATTTAGTGTGTGTGTGAGAGAAAGATGGGTATTTCTGTTCTAAATGGAATACTTCTATTCTAATTCTAATCTAATCTAATGCTATGCTATTGTATTCTAATAAATAGAAAAACATCAAAATTTATGCTAGCCCGGGGTTTGATCTTTCTTCTATGCGATCTAGAAAGATTTCAAACAATAACTGGTAATAAAGATAATTCAACTATTATAAGAAAAGAATTCAATTAAGATGAACTACTTCGTATAAGAAGTTAGAAGAAACAGTTGTGAAAACTTATCGCATAAATGAGCTATTCATACACTAAGCATAAATAAATAGTTATCACTGTACAAAAGTGCCAAATGATAACTCAGGCATCCATGTTGTAATATATAAACAACTAAAAACTGAATATCAATTTAACACATAAGCAGAAATGGTTAAGAGATAAAAGTACCATTTATAACTAGTCCTACTCATGAGCTTCAAGCGACAATTGATTTATCTCTCTTTGATTTAACATCCACTAAGAGTACAGAAGTGCAACATCAGTAGCAGATATCAAATGCAAATATCAAATAAACCCTATTCCATTCATTCATCAAAACCTCCTTTGAGGGTGCAGAAGTGCATGTTCTGAGGACAAGTTTTCGATAAATTTCTGGACCCTTCTCTAAATGCATGAGAAGGGTTTAGATACTACTGACTAATTCTAAAAATAAATTATTACAAAAATAAAGGATGTGGTTTAAATGACCGTCCTCTTTTCAGGAAAATAAAACAAAATTAAAACTAAAATTGAAACTAAAATTAAACTATTTCTGTATTTGGTCTTTAAAATCACATATATGCAACATTTGTTTAAGGAGAGTCAGCTGGCTAACTTCCGCTTTTAACTGGGCTGAGAAAACATAATCTACAAGAGCTGGTGCCATTTTCTCAGCCGAATTTATGATGCACTTAACAGTTATCCATTGGCTATGTGGCTTCACCAAGTATGTCCAGTAATAATCCCAGTTTAACTTGCTTAGCCCTTGGATTGCTTTGGCCTTTTCTTGAGCTCTCTGTTTCCAATCTGCCTCTAGTTGCTGCACATTTGGTAAGTATCCTGGAGTGGTTTGTGTGATCAAATTTGCCTTGTCTAAATTTTCATTTACACAATCAATAAGTCTGTTGGCTGCCATGGCTACTCCTTCTGCCGCTTGTTCTGCCTCTCTGATTTGCTCATCCCATTTGTTAAAGAGCATTTCCTTGTGGTTTTCATTTATTCTTGGTGCACCTACTCTTTTACCCTCGTCCTTCTCTTGCCAAGCCAAATATTCAGTCACCCGTTTATCAATCAGATCATAGTCACTTCGCAAGTCTACCACTTGATTAGTGGTTTTATCACTGATTTCACAATAATAACTCCACTGTGATATCTTTTGGCCCAATGCTTCTTGCTGCTGTAGTAATTGCTCGTTCAAGGAAATGGACTCCGTAATAAATTATGTAAGCTTAGGGTCGTCCTTGTGCAGTTCTCGTAAATCCTGTAACTGCTTTCCTTTCTCATCCAAACTTTTCTGATATCCTATCTGCATTTGCTGGAAGTCCTGCTGCAACTTCTCAAGCTGTTTTTGTGCTTCATTATTGGTGTGGGCTTGTTGCAATTGTTGTTGCAGTGCTAGTATCTGGTCTTCCCTTTCCTTTAGCAACTGTTGTACCTCAGATGCTTTGTCAATAGTCGCGGAGGCGTATGCTCCTACGATCTGAGATCGTTTGTTGAGATTTTCAGTAGGATTGCTAGTGGGATCTTTCCATGGGACGTCTAACTATTCTGTGTTTTGAGAGAGCGTGCTTTCCAATTTCCTTTTCTTCCTTTGTCTTCTTACTACTGCTTTGTGCTGTGGGCTATAAAATATATCTAGAGGAGGGATCTCTTCTACTTTTAGTACAAGCTCAGAGGATGGAGAAATAGGAATATGTTCCATATCTGAGACTTCGCTGACTATTCTTGTGACTATTTCTTTTACTACCTGTGCATTGCCGACAGTTGTCTTCATGGTTTGTACTTGAAGATTGATCAAGTCGTTGAAGGTTTCCCATTCTTTGTCCAATTCAGCTATGACTGGCGGTGCTTGGAGGACGAGAGGGGGAGGATCTCTTTGCGAGGAGGCAATAACCTGCAGATGTAGAAGTTCCTTTGACTGGGCAGTATCCTTTACTGACCCTTTGCTCTTATCCAATTTATTTCCGGATCTTTTAGAATGTTCAGACATTTCTTTTTCAGACTTGGACTTAGATCCGTTAGTACTTGAACTTCCACTAAGACTAACACTTGGGGTTGGTTCTCTTAAGGGTTTTAAGCATAGTTTCTCTAAAGGAATACTAGCTAGCCTTCTTTCCCTATATATTTTGAACCTTTGGAAATCCTCTGGAGATAGTTGCAATTGGGCTGTGTGCAGAATTTCTTCCAATGTGTTTTTCTATTGGAATATATCATCAAATAAATCCTTTTGTCCAGAGAACACCTTTATCTTGACTGCAGCTGTAAAATTGTGGGCAACCTCATGAGGGTCAAATGGCCTTCCAGTGAATTTGAATAGCTGTAAGCACGTGATATTCTTTACTTCTGTGAAAGCGTGGCCTACATCGAATAGTGAGAAGGCCCCACAGGCTATAGGGAACTATGGCCATATAGCCTTCCTTTTGTCTTTTAATTCTTTAGTTAGGCCACCTTCCCCACAGGTTTGATAGGCGATCTCTCGGGCTAAGAGTTTATCAGGGATATATAAAGGTAGGACATGAGGGGGTGCAGAACTTCCAAATACCCTGACATAAGTAAACAATTCTTCCCCTAACCATCTTGCGACAGTGAGGATGTCTACCTCTGCTTCAGGCGAGCATCTTGGAGGGTCTTTATCGTACAACATTCTATACAAGGGCAGCTTAATTCCATAACAAATTTGGTAGAAGTATGGAGTGAACTGAGAGTCCCATAACTCTTTTTGATAGATATGGATGGGTAAAGGGTCTTGTGTCATCCACTTCCAACCCATAACATGAAACTTAGAAACATAACATATTGCATCCATTATATATGCGGAAAGGTAAAAAGGAGGATAAATTCTCTAAGCCGCAGCTCTTTTGGACCGGTAACTGACAATGGCGGTGACTAGGTTATCAGACAAAATTTTGGCCCAATCTACAATGGTGGTGTTTGTGGCAACATCCAATAATGGTAGCCATTTGGATGAGAATTTGTTGATATCTGGCATCTTAAATATTCTACAGAGCATGGCAACAACAAAGAAGTATGGAGAGGTAAGCGAACCAATACTGTACATACCGTGTTTATCTTTCTTCAGCGGCTCGTCTCTCCTAGACCAGTCTTTGGTAATTTCTGATAGGTCCGGGTTTTCTTTTATAAAATTCTTCGTAAACTGTTTGTTGTAGGTTGCCTGTGGCTTCGGTAGATGATACATGAGCTTTAAATCCTGCGCAGCGAATGAACCGATGAGTCCTTGACCATGAATTTTGAACTGTCTATTTTTTATTTCTGAACTATCTAGTATCCATTTGACCATGTCCATGTATGGGAGGAATTTTGGCCTTGCTCCTATCCGATGTAAAAATGAGCAAGCTAGCTTTGTGAGGGATGCTTCAGAAGAACTTTGTGAGCCTGCAACAGCTGTAACCTCCATTACTCTGGGATTCTCCTCTTCGAGCATATTATACATGCCTTCCCATGTAGCTATTCCCACGTCTCTGTTACAAGCCATGTCTGTATACAAAGGCGCCATTTTCTCTTCCTCGGAGCTCGGGACTTTGGTTTTCTTTCCCATTTAAGCCTGCGTATTGCTTTGTATTGTCCTCTGTTCTTCGTGCCTGCAATTCACAAGTGAAGTAAAAATGAATGACAAGTAAGGGTGATGGGAAAGTTTTAAATGCCACAGACATACCAAATATACCACCTTACGTGAAATGTTCTTTGAAGAGCACGCACCCATATTCTATTAATAACTGACAACTAACTCCTTTATTAGCATTTAAAGCACATAACCATGAGTCAGCTTATGGAAACTACTTTTCTTGAATAATGTGCCCGAAAGATCTGGGATGGAGCGATTTTGCCATTTGCTTCGCAACATTGCAGATCGCAACATCGCAGATCACAACATCGTAAAATCGCAACATCACAAAATCGCAACATCGCAAAGTCGTGATATAGATCTGATATGACATCGCAACATCACTTATCGCGAAATCGTGATATCACAATATCGCAAATCGTAGGAATGTTATGTATGACAAATTTTGTTAACCTGTTCTTTGTGAGATGTGATCTTGCGATCAGTGCCATTGCACATCGGCAGATTTTGAAGTGTTTCATGTAAGTTATGCTGAGTGCGATGCGATATTTGTTTATTATCGCTATCTTGCGAATGTTGGAATTGTGCTCGTGAGGTGGCATCCCGCGATATGATTTCCTTTAAAGATTTTTTTACCTTATGATAAACTTAGATTTTAAAAGTTTCCAAAGGGGCTTCCTAAGCTTATGATGGTAACTTTATTTGCGAAAAGGAAATGTAAGCACTACTTTGATTTCCTTGGATTTTATAACTGAGGGTCCCCACTTATTTAGTATTAGGAATAACACTTCATAAGGAGGGGGGTTGTTGGTGGCCACAACAGAACACAATGTAGATAATTTGCAAGATATAGTTCTCAAGTTTCAATCAGTTTTATGAAATCTATTTCACTAGTTATAAGGCTCTAATTATCCATTTTTACAGAGGGATTGAGCCAGGGTGTGAGTCTTCATACCGTCTAATTCCTCAATGTTCAACAAAGGTTCTAATTGAGTTTGGGAAATTTATTTTTCTCCCAAAAAATAGATGTCTTTTATACTCTCTGATAATCAGGACTTTCCAACAAGTTAAGTAGCTGTTAGAATCATGGTCTCAGTGATCCATTTCTCAAATTTTCCTCGAAACTATGTTTTGATAAATCCCAAAGATCATTAGGGCCGAGAACCTTGAAAAGCAATGGGAATGCCTGAAAACTTAAATTGTTGGCCTCACTGAATATGCAACCATGTTTAGTTCATGAGCCAATAGGGCATATAATGAGGAATTTTCCTGTCACATTAGATTTTGACCCATTGTATTCTTGAGCCTGGCAACATGCACAAACATGTCCAATAATTTTATGAATCTTCAACCAATTCTCGTTCTTTAAGAATAACGAAAAAAAAGAGTCTCCAATGAAATGCCCCTGAACAAGTTGATTTACATATCTAGTCCAGGGAACAAAATTCCTTTAATGATCCCTTAGCCAACATTATGAATGATGAGGTGTCCTAGAAACTCAAATAACACCTCGCTAAAGAAAATAAAAGATGACGGAACCTCATAAGAGGAAGTGTCGCATTTGGCCACCACTCGAGGGCTAAGAATAAAGGATTATGATGATGTATGTCTAAAATATTGTTAAAGAAATAGTAATGAAATACATAAAAAGTAGTTTATTGGAAGTTATAGGATTCATTATAAAAACGAGAGAAACAACAAAGTGTTGGGGCAGGAGCCTTCACATTTGATCCTTAACCAGATCCATCCACACTTGAAGGCACTTACATGTGGTTTAGACTGTGGGATTTCAAGCAATAGAGTAAGTGGTGAGCTCAATAATTACCACCCACATTTTTGTGTTTTTTAGTTGGGCCTACCTTATCCACCACCGGTATCTAGGTCCTCAGTAGCAAAAATACTAGTAGAGATAGGGGCTTACTAGAAAAGTCAATAGTAGAAACAGGCTTACTACGCCACAATAATAGAGGGATCATATCAGTGTAAATAATCTTATAACTAGTACCTTGTTGTCACAAGTACATACAACTGATATGACAATCCATCATGAAATTTAATGTCATTGATAGAATGACAATAAAATACCCCATATGATCCACTAGGTGATGGAACGATGGAAACTCAGAGGTCATATATGCTGGCCATATATAATTGAGTAATTAGAAGAACATAATTTTATTTTTCAAAAATAAATAATTATTTTAAAAATGATGAATAATAATTAAATTTATAATAAAAATAATAAACAAAACAAATAAAAACTAAAAAAATCGTTAGTAAACACTAAGCTTGCATGCAACCCAAAAAATTGTCAGTAAACATTGATCTTGCATGCAGCCTAGTTGTCCCCTTTGTGAATGCCCTACAAAATTATTCACTTAGACCTAAACATTAATTTCCTAAGTACCTACTGTGAATATTTTGATTTGGGAAGGTCCTGAATCTGAATATCAGGAGGTAGAGAACAATATGAATTAAGTTAAAGAAATCAATGGCACACCGTACTTTCCCATCATCATTGCCAATTATAGCACATGTATCCCACCCCATAAGAAACATGTGAACTTGATTGACTTCATCATGTCGCATAAGACCTTGATTTTTATTCTATCACCAACAAGAGTATTGTCTTTCCATGTGAGATGTGTAGGATTTCAAGTATTATGCTTATCAAATGTGTTTAGTAGAAGATGTATAAATAAAAAAACCTTTTTTTTAGTAATGAAATGGTAATGACGTGGTGATACAGTTTGGATATAGTAGAAATTTCAGTTAGGTTGAACTTGTTTCATTTTAATTCTTGTTAAAGCTAGATTTATTGTGAATGAAGAATTTTTTTGGTGATTTATTTTCTAGTCTCAGCATATTTAGAAAATGTATTCTGCCAAACAAAAATGGTAGTTATTATAGAGTTTTCCATCATATTTGTCTTATCTATTTACCAATTTTCCTCCCTTTGAATGATCCTTGTCATGGTTGAGAATGTCTTCTATAAGGTCATTATGTGATGGTAAAGTGGTTCAAGAATCTTGGCTCAACTCAGGCAATGTTGTTTTCAGATTAGATAGGGAAAATGAAAAGACATTTCTTGGTAGGTATGCAAATATGTTACTCAAATTGTGACAAATTTGCAGAGACATCAAGTTGCCTATTCAAAAATTATTGCTTCTAATTATTTAAAAAGAAAATGTGAAAAAAAAAATCATAATACATTAATTAGCATGTACCTATGCTTGTGCCTCCTCCTCCTATTGTGTCTCTTACTGTTGGTGTTGGTTGAATAGATGTTTCTACTCCCCTACTGGGTTGCCACCTCTAAAGAGTATTGCACACTCCTAAAAGACAACACATAAATGGGTAAATGCACTGAAATGAATAACATGCAAAAATGACATAGAAATGGAAGAATGAACTTGGGCATTGTGTTGGCAATGGTAAGAATTATGGTAGGGAAGATGGTGAGCACAACAAGAGACACAGTGGGACATCATTTACCGTAATAGCATAGGCTTAATGATAAATTAAAATAAAGCTATGTGAAACTTTGGTTAAAAGATACATAGTTGACATTAGGAAGAGACAATATCAATGACAATGCTAATGGCAATGGGCTAATACAAACTTATGATTAAGAGATACATAGTTTACATCATCAAGAAGAGGCAATGGCGAAGAGGGAAAAGGCATAGCTTACAAAAATACATAACTTACGTCGGGAAGTGGGAACCGTGCAATAAGGCATCCAATTTGTTTGACCAATCACCTTTCATATTAATGATATTAAAATTTAATTTAAAATAATATTTACTAAATTTTTTGGTTAAATAGAGAAAACTTCATAGTCAACCACCGAGTAAATGTTAGTCAACGAAAATTGTGTGCGAGGAAATTATAAATGTATTATATATTAGAATTGTAATATATAATGTATATGTATATTGTCAACCTTGTACTGATTATAAGATTGATAACTTACAAGCAAATCGAAGTAGGTAATTGCACATTTCGAAGAAATAACTGAATTTTAAGTTGAATTATGTATTTGCATAGTCGTATAGAGATGAGGTTAACTCTAGAAAATAAGTTACCCATCATTTTGATGTTCCATACTTGTTTTCTTCTTGGCTCTATTTCTATTATTCGTTTCCACTCGTTAGAGGAAGAATTACTTATTATTCATTGTTAATGTTACATCATTATTTATAAAATAAAATTTTAGTATACAAGACAGAAGGAACAAGATAAGCACATTTTTGGCAATCTTAAACCTTGAAGAATTAATTTATGTTTCATGTAGCTTATGCATACTTGTTCTTTCCATTGGAATGCTTGGGTTTATTGAAAGTTTTTTCATGTATTTAAAGATCACATTTAGAGGTTAACATGAGGAACATTACATATGATATGAAAATCTATTTGAAGTTGGTAAAATGGAAACTTGATGACATACTAATAGTTCAGTATTGGTAACTATGTTATTTAATGGAGTAACAATTACATAAAACGTAAGAAGAATATGAAATACATTTGATTATAGACCATCATTTTGGTATAGAATCATTAAGTATGGGCCCTTGACAGTATATGAAAGGTTAATTATGGAACCCATTTGGGTAATAGACAATAAATTGAAATTGATAAATTGAAGGTTGAATGAATTGATTGGAGAATGAATGAACTAAGCTTTATGGTTCATAAAATTGCAAGTGAGTGACTTGAACGAAAACATAAACAACTATGTATATAGATTTATATTCACTAATTTACCCAAGAATGGCGAATGCAATGATCAAATTTGGTAAAGGATGCATAATTACTTCCAAAGGTTATATAAATTATTTGGAGTGTAAAGTTGTAAGCTTTGAAATTTCCTATAAATGGTGGATAAATGTAAGCCATGAAGTACAATAGATTAATGGAATTTAAAACAAAGAGAGGAGAATTATTGAGCAGCATTATCACATGTGACAACAATAGCAGACGATGGCATTTTACTGCTTGGTTTGAACTATAAAGGATAGAATTGCCTCTTAAAATTGATCTTCATGAAAGAATGTTGATTTTGGAAGTTCTATGGTGAGTGTATATGCTTCTAGTGATGCTACATAGCTTTGGTGGTTAATTAGGTATTAAAAAAACATTCTCTTAGCATTTAGTTTTTGAAAGAATAGATAGTTGTTAAAATAATATATCTTACACCTAAAAGGGGTTAATATCTACCATGTTGGAACTATAAATATCAACGTGGTAATAGAGGCCACAAACTTTGTTTCAGAAAAAAGTAATGATTTGTTTGTGCCCTAACGTTCAAACTTTGGAAAACCATACTTAAAATCCATGTCTCATTTAGCTAAAAATTCGAAGCACCTATTCATCCTCAATTGTTAAATTTTGTCTTCTGCTAAATTATAGATTTATTCCAATTATATTAAATATGTTCCAAACCTATTAAAGGTTAGTATCAAGGTAAAGGGAGTACTTCTAAAGGTCTATAAAATATTTAAGGTTAATGGAAATCATGGAAGATGAATGTGATGCAAATGTTAACTTCACACAAGTGAATAGAGATATTACCAAGTGCACCATATGTATATGGACATCATTGTGCAATGAAATCTATTTAGTGTACATAACATTTAGTGATCACAAAAATGCCCATAATTCAATGAAAAATCCACCTTATAACTAATAACCTTGCTAGAAGAAAATATTTGTGTTCACTGAGACTATATTGTAAATAATTACCAATAGATATCTTCTGAAAAGGAGTTATGAAAATCTTAGAGAGGGTTCTTGTAAATTAATTGTATATTATATTAGTCCCTTATTAGTGATGATTGATATATTGAGAAATAATTGAGGGATTTATCAAAAAATAAATAATAATAAACCAATTAGGTAATTATTAATTTATGCAGTTAAACCAAAATGGTAATTGTGAACTTCAATATGGTCATTAACTTGTACCTTATTTCACCTTTTACAGATTCCTATAATTGACAAAGAATTAGACTTTATTACTTAGAATAAGACACAAATTTATGTTAATAAACCATCATAGTGAGAATTCTATCTTGATTGGGATAAGAGAAATATATGAAAAGAAAATGCATATAGAGAAATTCTGTCAAGTATAAAGAGTAATCTAGATGGTATTGTATGGATTCTAGAAGCATTGGGCTAGAATATTAAGTGTGTGACACCTTTTGTTTAGCTATATTCTAAATATGTTGGATAATATGTATCATTGTTAAACATGGTACATCCCATAGCTAATAGTTTGTAAATGCAATAAAGATAAGAAAGTACTGACTATTGAAAAAATGAAAACAATATCTCAACATTCTCCCATATGCATTTTGTGATATAATATAGCAGGACTCTCTATTAGTATTAATAGAGTCATTGAGAATGCTATATAAGGGAGAATTGACAATTGAGCTATTTAAAATGATTATAACACTAACTTGTCATTGTTTAGTTAATCAACTTATGGTTAAAGGAGAACATTGTAATCTGAAATCCATTTTAGAGAGATTGCAATTGAGATGTGATAATGGTTTTCCTTACTTATTTTTAAACTTTTGGACAAAGTTTTTTTTTATAGAGGGTGTATGAAGTGCTCCATTTTATCTTGACTTTTAAGACATATACTTTCATTGATGTATTATTGTTTGAGGACATTAGATATTGATGATCCAACTATTTACTTTATGTGATGATGACACTCTATATGTTTATTTTATGAGTTAGTTATTAGATGATGATACTTATTGATGACAAAATAACTTTTCATGCACAAAATTTTATGATGGTTAATCATTTATGACTAGATGTTACTATCGATATCCTAAATGTGGAAGGGGACCATGATCATGCATAAGTGAAAAATTGAGTAGTGATTTGGGTTTGATTATTGAGTAATGTGGATGTTAAATTTGAATTATTAATGATAAATATCCATACAATATATTGATGATATGTATAATTAATGTAGGAACAAGAGATGTTCTTCCCAAATGACTCACATATGGGTAATGGGGTTGTAAAAAGTAAATTTGGAAATTCATTGAAGGGGTGGAACAATGTCTCTAATTCCATTAATTAACACTCTAGTTGTGGCTTAGGTTAGAAACTGTAAGGAACTGTAAGGAACTTTCACCTTGATGTTGCACGATGCAATGAGGGTTGGAACAAAGACTCGGCCACTCATGAGGTATAACTAAGGAACATGCATTAAGTTTTCCTACCTTAATCCTCAATCACCATTAGTCCCTCAACAAGGGTGACCCTAGAGTTAACAAGTGTCTCCATCATTGCACCGATGTTCCCCTCAACTATTTACAGGTACTTGAAAGGAAAGCATTGTTACACCCTTGGAATTACATGAGGTAATTCATGAAGGGCATAAACAAATTAGAACCCTTGCTACTAGAAAAATGAAAAGATTAATTTGAAATTAAAATAAATGATTTAAATATCTAAATCTATATGTGAAATTGGAAGTGAACCTCATTCAGTAAATTTGTAG
Source organism: Pinus taeda (assembly GCA_000404065.3). Taxonomy (NCBI): domain Eukaryota; kingdom Viridiplantae; phylum Streptophyta; class Pinopsida; order Pinales; family Pinaceae; genus Pinus; species Pinus taeda. The sequence goes on along the minus strand of APFE030300838.1, from coordinate 40,018 downwards.
CATAATAAAATTCTAGGGAACTATGAACAATGGGTGATGTTATTAAATGATATTAAAGATAATAAAATTGAATGATTTAAAATAAATAATATAAAACATTATATTAAACATATAATCCCTATGAAAAACATCCCTTGCATTAGAAAGCAATCTTATAGAAAGACTAAGGTACTAACACTTAATGGTTGCATGTTCATAAAATTAATACAAACTAACTACTTAATTAGGAACATTGTTTTCAAGAGAACTCCTTGACAAAGTGAATGTAGGTGTGTTTATTTTAAGGATGATTCACACGTCTGTTTAATTTTCAACCGAGATTCATTAACTTGTGAGGTCTCTATGTTATATGCATAGTACTAGAGTTTGTATCGAAGGGGTATGAATACGCACGAAACCTATGAGTGGTGGAAATCAAGATTAATATAGGTCAAACCATTATTTTGGATCTAGTCAAACTTTACCCAATTACTAGAGTAGAGATCTAATAAGCAGGATCATGAATTTATATGCTTCTCATATCTAAGTCTGATTATGCTATAGTTCTGCAATTTTGCAACAATTTGCTAATTTGGCAGTAGGGATTGCTAATTTTGCAACAAACATTAGTACACAATGGCTAATTAATTACTAAAAAAAGACTAAAATTTTCATATAAACGACCATTTTTTAGTTGGTGACCAGTAGTAGCTAATTTACAGTATCTTATAACACGACCAACTTTTAGTCGTTTTTAGCTTAGTCATTAATTGGTTGTCTCAATTTTATCTTTTAGTAGTATATTTAGTCATAAATTTAGTCATTGATTTAGTCATTAATTTCCATAATTAACGACCAAATATACAACAAAATATATTCCTATATGATCATCTAAGAAAACCAATTCATGACCAAAGAAATATGACCAAAAAGTTGGTTATGTTATAAGATAATGTAAATTAGCTACTAATAGTCATATATATGCAAATTTAGTCATCGTTTGAAACTAATTAATGACCAGAGAAATATGACTAAATTTTGTTTGTGTTATAAGATACTGTAAATTAGCTAATAATAGTCACATATATGAAAATTTTAGTCGCCATTTGTAATAAAAATTTTATCATTTGCAGTAGTCATTTATCTTTTTTGGTAGTTTCATATTCATTATATAAATGACTAATTTAGTATTTTATCTTCATTTCATTCACTTTCATTAATAATCATTATAAAATACTAATTAGTCGTATATTCATTTTATTTTTGTTCATCATTAATCAATATAAACTACTAATTTAATAATTTTAGATTGATTTTATGTATTGATTATTAATCAACATAAATTAATTAGTATGCTTTTGTGACTAAATTTAAAAAATGTTGTACAATGTGCATGTTCATCTCACATGAAAATGAAAGTTGCATATCTTAATTACAATACTAAACAATATCAATTACAACTCTAAATAATGTCAACCATGTAAATTATATTATATGAAATGTTAAAGTATTACAATATGAGTTTCCAACTTAATATTGGTTGGACTACAATTTACACATGAAATGATGTTTTATCACTTCAAAACATTATCGTTGTGTTGCCAATACATTTCAGGTGAATTCACCAACTCTGAAGACTTGACCATTAGTCTCTATGCGTATTTTATGTGGGATATTGAATCTAAGGGTATCACTATATCAGTTCTCTTCTCTCTCTTTTTTCATTTTTCACTCCAATGTTATTGATCACAACCTCTTTCTTCAATTCCTGCTTCTTACCATCAATACTGAGTTCCTTTTCTGAAAACAAAAGAAGGTACAATGCAGAGTGTAAGACATGAAATACAATGAACACTAGAATATAAACTAAAGTAGACAATAAATATTTTATATGACATATACCTCAACATCAGCAACGTCAAAGCCATTTTTCCCCATACAAGCAAGAAACACAGACAAACTTTCTTAGTTGGGTGTTAGTGGCCACTATAATGTGCTTAGATGACTTGTATAAACAAAGCAAATAAAATGTCACCATATAAAATAACACCTTAGTAACTTAGTATTCAAGCTTTAGGGAAAGCTTAGGCACAATCATGCCAACTAAGTTATATGCTAAAAATATCAAGTTATAGATAACTTTTGAAAACAAATAATCTGAGGTGTGATGTTAACCCTTGTCATTTTATTCACAACAACATTTCATTTTACAATGCATGAACTTGGTCAAGTATATAAACAACATGTGTTCAAATAACAACACGGAAGTAAACTTTCATGATAGTCATGAACTTTTTTTAACACAAAATGGCTATAAGGATTCCAATCAATATCGTGTACTACTAATTTCAACTTCAAGCTTTGGTTGTTTAAATGGACATGATAAGTATTTTCAATTTCATAATTAAATTACAAAACAAAATCAAAAGAAACTTTCAAAATACAATCAAACAATAAAGAGAGGATATCATGGAATGGACATTGCAATTATAAAAAAATTGTTTACCTGTCCATCGATGTCTTGTCCGGCATTCCTAAAACATTTTCTTTCCCAAAATAACCATGAGCCAGTGAAAGAATCAGAACATTAAAAACCATAGGAATCCCTACTAGAAACATTTCCAAAGTCGATGGCTTAAGTGCCTGAAGGATCTCTAACAGAAAATGGATCATATCTAATACATGGTTTGCACTGTCTCCCCATCCTTTTTCCAATCAAATTTCCTTTAACTTACCCACAACAGAGTTAAGTAACAATCAGGTGAAGGAATTGACATTTGTTTTTGTCTATTATATATATAAAATTTGAATCTGATTTATTTCAAGAGTGTACTAATTCGTATTTAAATTATTTCTGACATATGAGAAGGTATCAATCAAGCATGACATTAGAAAAATCGACCACAATGAGGTCCTCAAACAATTTCTACAATATCAATATTTTCTTTCTATGATATCTTGGGTAGGAAAAAAAACATATCTGCAAAGAAAAATCCATATATTACTTATGTTCAAACTTTATATATGGTGTATTCTTAGATAGCTTTTTAAGATGTTCCTCTGCCTTTACCAAAGCTAACTATAGTTTGGTTAAAATTTGTATTCTTTCATTTGGCATCAATTTTTGCAACATAAATGTCACACATTATTCTTTCCCATTTTTGAACATGCTACATATGATAAGTTTAAAGTCACATAAAACCAAGATAAAACCCTTTTCTAACCAAAACAAGCAAACAAACAGTGCCTCTAATATCAACAGCTGAAAATAGAGTGGAGCATTTATGTTGCTTGACGTTACCTATTTTTGTTATGAAAGTGTGTGAGCTTCAAGAACCAACATGTGAGGGAAGTTGTAAATGTGAAAAAAATCATGTTGACCTTTGTAGACTTCCCAAGAAGCATTCTCTTGCAACTTTTCACCCAACCTTTGATCCACAGTAGGATACTTAATATGAACATCCCCATCATGATTAAGAGTACCATAATCTTCTAGAATATTAGTTGATCTAACTTCCATTGCTCTAGGCTCAGAACTAGGCATTGACAATTGAGTCATTCTTCCAAATAGTTGTAATTATTTCATGGCATCAGCAAGAATGCCTATGGCTCCCTTATCCCCTAAAGTAATAGGCAAGTTGAGTTGACATTGTGTTGCCACAAAATTTTTAGGATTTTCAGTTTTCTGGTAAGCTTGATAAGAATCACCCAAACCAGAAGGGACAAATTTATTCATATTCTTTGAAGATTCTATGCCACCAAAGCTTCCATCCAAGTTAGCATTGGAACTCCCTAAAAACTGAATGAATTTCTCAACATCATTTCCTTTGGATTGATTTAATAATGTCCTCACAGCAGGGAAAATTTTATCATCCTGGTCCAATGTTGTATTCTAAACAACCCTATCTATCTCATTTGACCTCTCATTAATATGATAATTAAGAGAAGGCTATTCATCTAAATTCTCTCCACTCACTTGTTTAACTTTATCCCCTTGCAGTCCAGGAAATATGGGTGGGTCTATATTGACTTGATGAATTGTTTGACTTTTTCCATCACCCATATCTTGTTGATCTTGGAATGACATAAATATTATTTGTGATGGGTTTGATTTATAATATGAAGAAATTATCCGTAATGAAATTTATGAGCGATGACCTTGAGAAAAAAGAATTCCTTCAGACATAGGATGGATTGAATTCATGACACATGTTTGTCACACATGATCGAAAAGCACATGAGGCGATGCCTATTAATGAATTGATTGTTCATCAAAATCTGGAATTTGTTCTTTGGGAATGGTCTTTTGATGAGAAAATTTCTCCTCGAGACGAGACACCTTCTCATGAGGCAAAGTCTGTTGGTAAACAACAACTGGAGGAAATTATTCATTATAATTATGAGATGTTGAAGAGAATAAATTTATGTTATTTACTAAAGGCTATGCATGAATGTTAATGATTTGGTATAAGGAAAGGCATGGGAAGCGAGGGAATTGTGGATATTCCCTACAATTCTTTTCCCATATGTGACATGTGAGGATGTATGCTTATTACACAACTATATTTGAGAACAGGGACCAATTTGAAGGTGAGACTATTTTGGATGTAGGCCCGGGAAGTGGTAATTTGGTAATCTAGTATGCACAAGATGATGTAACGAAAATTTATGTTGTTGGAGCAACCAAAATGTTAGAACATGTATGTACACATGTAATCAGAAATGGTGTTAGCCACACTATTGATGGAAATGAAGGATCTATGGAGGATGTCATGTTTCTTGAAAAGTTGATGTCATTATCTCAGAGTGGATGGTGTATTTCCGTATACATGAATCCATGTTTCGGTGATCCATAGACATGATTGATTTTTGGAGCTGGATATAATCATGGAATCTATGTGTACACTTAGTTCTCATTATTTTTGTTGTAGTCACATGGTGGCCTTGTTACATGCAATAGTTACATGCTACACGGTGATGAATGAACTCAAGCATTTGGCTATAGTTTAGTTATTGGTTTTGGATTATGAAGTTGAGTTTGTGAATTTGAAATGTTAGAAGAGAGAATTCTCAAAGCTTCAATTTACAAATTTTATATTGTGTTTCTTCTTTCACTTGTCCAATGCACTAGGGGTAAAGTTCCCCACAACGCCCAATTTGGAGACAACTATGTCCTTTAAGCATCATTGCTTGGCCTACACTAGCTCTCCACACAATATCATGTTGAGGGCTCTTAAGAGGAATCAATCTATTTGGGTTGAGTGTACAAATGTTTGAAGAGAAAATTTGTTCAGATTTACATGGAAAACATTGTACACACTCTCTTTGATGTTCCTTCTTTGAAGCACCATACCAAGAGAGGCAACATCATTTAGGACTTGCAATTGAAAAGAACTCTGAGAACTAATTTGGATTTTTTTGAGGTAATATGGCTTGCCAACCATCGAAGCAAATTTTTGATGAGGCTTTGTTGTTGAACTCCAGAAATATAATTTTCCAATGACATGCAACATTTTCTCACATATTTAATAGTAATAGCACACTTTATTTCCACCTTTGAAGGGTTATGGAAAATAAATGGCATACTCTATTCACATTGCAATTGAAAAGCACTCTGAGAAATAATTTGGATTTTTTTCTGAGGTAATATGGTTTGCTAGCCATCAAAGGAAAACACTCCTCATTCAAAGAAGAAGAAGATTTGATGACAAAAGATGAATTGTTTGCTGCACATTTTGGTAGTGACCTAATGATAGTAATGTCAACACTTCAGGAATACGGCATTTCAGAAGCATGCAGAATGTGAGGCTTTGACTTAAGATGTTGAGCATATTCCTTGACACTTCTTTTACACAAAGTGAGTAGCTATACAACATCTAGTTTCTTTTCAGCCTCTTCTGTTCCTCAGCCAATGGTCGTTGTATCGCCTTATTTTCCTAAATTAGACTTAGGCTAAGTTACAATAGAAACTTACTCAATGTTTGAGAAAGTGTCCTAAGGAAACTTTAGGTGACTTTTGCATGTCTAGACACTTAAACCCATGTCGACCTAGATACAAACATCAACAACACAATATCATATCTAATGGAAAATAAACTACCGAGATCGAGAATATTTAGACTCTCTTTCAAGCCTTCTTTGATCCTAAATCCAAAGTCACTCACTTTGAGAATTTGATGCTTAAACCTCCAAGATGCTCCGACTTCCAAGAAGTTTCCTATCTATAAATTAGAATTTTTTCTTGTTTAAAAGAAATGATTTTCTGGGTAAAAAATCATGATTTTTTTAAAAGAATTTTCTCTATGGTGTTTGGTGTTTGTTTGAATTATTAGAGCCAATAAAATGAATGTTCACATAAAGATCAGCAGTAGAATATCAATAGTAGTCTACCCGAATAAGAAGAGCATTTTTATGTCCAAGATTTAGGCACTCATATTTTAGGCAAACATCCCTTGGAAAGTTAAGCAGTAGATTTAGGAAAACATCCTAGGCATTTAGGCACTCTTATTCCTTCTATAAAATGTTGGTAAATCTAGTACCTTACAACATGTACCTTCCAGGGGATGTTTTCCTTCCAACAATGTCAGGCTTCACTCAATTTTTTCAAAATGGTGTGAGGTTTGTTTTATTTGATGCCCTCTATCACAGTATGATCGAGTATGTCAGAAATCAGATAACAGAATCACTAAGAGACTTATAAATTGCAGCACACTAAAACAAAACAGAGGGATGAATAGGGATGTAGAAACCTCAAAGAAAACAACCAAATTAATCATTACAAACTGAGCTAAAAAGAGGAGAAATAACATGCCCATTAAGGGTTAAACATATATAGAAAAAAAAACTCCAACCTCTTTACCATTAGCATCAAAGAAATTTCAATTTAATTGATGCATTCCAAACAATAGAAACATCCCTTCCTTTCCAGTTATTAGAGAAGGAAAAATTTAAAATCCCCTAGCATTGCATCAAGAATATCATGCATGATAGCTGCTCTAAGCTCTAAATCAAAATGACTTTCAACCCTTTGTTTCATCACAATTTTTTCCACTCCCTTTGAATGACGACCTTCAAACTGTCATGCAAGCAAGTTTCCAAGCCACCTTTCTAGCAGTGGTACTATACCACATATGCAAAATAACAATACTTTCTAGATTGGAGCCCAAAATCCACATTCAGGTCCTTTCCCAATAGGCCCAGTGTTAAAGCAATAATAAATCAAATGCTTCAGATATTTAGACATTCTTATTTGTGGCATAATCCGATATACTTCACTAGTTAATTTCCATATATGTGAAAATGTATATTGTAATATGTCTGCCAACTGGAAAGTATCTACATCTTTGAGTCAAAATTAGATATCTACATTGACAACTAGTTTTGTTAGTCACAAAATTTCACAACATAAATGGAAAGAATTTCCAAAACATTACTTCTTACGCTCCTTTGTTGTGAGTGTCTTCATAGGCTTCAGATTGAAATTGTAATCAATATTAATGTAATTCAAGTTCTTTCAGTGAATAATATTTTTCAACACATTGTAACCATGTGTGCAAACTTGAAGCCTAACCTTTGCCCAATCTATTTTAGTTGTCTAGAAAATTTTGGTAGCTTGCAAGGAACAAAAAAAGTATTTCTTGTTTTGATCATTTGGAGTCCTGTGATTAATTCCATTCAACAAATAACATTTTAGGATCTTCTGATAGCTCACACGAACCTTCATTGGATATGTGGGGGGTTTCATGACATGAAACATTCAAGGAATAAAATCCATGGCACATGCAGCACAACTAAAGAACACAAAGAACATGAATATGTGTCATGCATCATAAAAATTCATACCACTATTCCTTGTACCAATTAGAAACAAGAGGAATATATTTCACTCGCTGCATAAGACCTGATTACATATTGAATTGATGTGGGGAAAACAATAATGAAATACCGACAATTGTTGTATCTGTGTAAAGTGGTGTATGGTGCAACAAAGGTTCAACAACTTCTGGAAAAAAAAATATAATCATCATCATCCTCGTAAGTTTTCCTCTCATGGAGATTAGTCTTATGAAAAGAAGTTAGATGAATCAGAGGATCAAAACAAAATGCTAGTAAATGTAGATCTTTAGTTTTTATGTACATCACCATGGGACTATGATATACGCAAAACTTAAATTTCTTAGGCCTGTTGTTGTAGAGATGACGAAATGAAATTATATGCTCTGTCTGAAGTGGAGAGTGGATAATAAGCTTATTAATATCATGGAAAACATTCTAGTCTTCATCACCCTTCTCCATATATTGGTATAAAGGATCAAACTTTGGCCCTCCTGTTGTTAGGATAGACATGTCAGTGAAAGTTTGAACTTGATTGCAACAATAAAACTTATGACAAGAGAAAACAATATAGATTACCAAATATTGAGCCAACGATTTCCTAGGCATAGGCTTCATAATATCTAGTATGCACATGTTCAATGCTTTTGTTTTGAAAAATAACTCCATATCAAAGAGATAGAAATAATTTTATCAATCAAGTAATAAAGTAGATGTCTTATGATATGATGCAAAGTTTCCATGATGGGAAGTGATAGTTTCAACCTTCTATAACTAGGCCCATTTATAAGTTTTGTTTTAACTTTTCACTAGGGGCTTGTTGACATAAAACCATGTGTATACAGCAGAATCATCTTCCTCATACAACTCCAACTGGATAGGTTCAAGAGTGTCCACATCTAACAAATTGTCTACATAATTTAAAGGAGGTTCCTCATCATCAAATGGTGGAAAGTGAATTTTTAAAAATTTACGCGTCTCTTTTTTATCTGTGCATCATGATCCACATTATACCCCACTGTAAGCAAGCTTCCAATTAGGCACAATTATTCATCATAAGTCGAAAAAAAAAAAGAACATAATCCAAATGTCAAAAGAAAATGAACTTTACGTGTGCCATATATATGGGCTCAACAACCCATGGTATTTAATTAGCAAAAGTGATAGCCCTAGTTACGTGATAGAGTACCTTCATATCCTTAACTTGAATAGGAAATATTCATTAAATATAGAAAGAATAATGCACCAAATGCACTCCTCTATTGCCAGAATAGGACACTAAATAATATAAATATACACAAGGATTATAGTTTAGCAAAAATATATTATGATAATGCATTAAAGAAGTTTAATATCTGCTCCAAGGGCATGGGCATTTTTTCAAGAATTTTGTACATTACATGAGGTACAAATTTAAATACTCCTAGATAAACATGCTTGTGATGGTGATATTTTTCTAAAGACATGTCTTTGTGATCTCTGTTCATAGTTATATACACATATCACTACATAGTGCATAAATAGAAATGTTGCAATGGCATCAAATACATACAACAAAAAATATATGTAACTATGTAATATTATTGAGTATAGAAATCACATACACAAAAATATCAAAATTCTACTTGTCAAAGAGGAAGACGAAGTAAAATCTCATAGGCTTCCAGAAGTATAAGAGATAGCACATCCATTACTTCACCTGAAAAGGCCTCATTATAGAAATGGATGACTAGCAACCTCCCATTAGCTAATTGTATTTTAGGATCGTAATAGAGTAGAATGAGAAGACGATGGAAAAATGTTGCTTTAAATCCACTTGGTGCTGCCAAAATCCAAACAGAAAGTTTGTTGCCATGAACTTGGTGTTACAATATAATAAATATATATAGTTCTAGAAAGAGACAATTTTCTTATCATGTGGTGAAAGATGAATATGATCCACATGACACCCATAAGTGATTTGGGTAGAGTCCCCTTAAATGTTTTCACATCCACAGTAAGGTCTTTAGAATAAATGTGAGCATGATACATCTCTAATAGAACTTCATCTCAACACTGAGTATAAAAATAAAACAAGTACTGGATTTGTACGTCAAATGACATACCTAGCATGAATTCAAAGCCCAACCCTATGAAGGTTCCATAATCAAAGGCTACCAGATCTTCAAATAGGGCACAATTAATAATTGGATGTAGTAGCTTCTTGGTAGTAGGTGGAAATATGAAAATGAGCATAGATAAAAAAAAAAAAAAAAAAAAAAAAAAAAAAAAAAAAAAAAAAAAAAAAAACTTAAAAATCATTATATATTCTAAATGTAGAATGAAAATAAATACAAACCACTCTAGAACAACGAGTGGATTAATATATGATTATCTCTACCCAGAAATATAAACCATTTGAGGTGTTATTGAAAATATCTACAAATATTAAAGATATTTTACACGGATCTAATGATCAATCCTAACATAGTTGCTGCTAAGAGAAACAAAAGGCATGTTCGAGCATAAGTTCCAAATGCACAAGGTGAAAGAACTATCAAAATAAATGAAAATGGAAATATGATAGTCCAGAACCAAATCCCTTTTCCTGAAAACAGAGAAGGCTTTTCCATGGGCTCTGAAGCTATGATTTTTGTTATAACCATCTTTCTTACAACAATGGTTGTACATCATGCAACATAGAGTGATGTTGCCTAGCCTCCAACTATATAGATGAACACAAAAAAGACATGAATATATCCATTTAAATAGTCTGAAGCTTACCACTATCTTAAAATTTACTAAGAGATTTTCTTGAGTCTTCTAGTTATGTTATTTCATGATCCTAATTATTTATCTACCTTTTTCTAAAGTTCATGCAAGGTGCATTAATGAAATTAACAAAGTAGAGTTTTTTTGGATAATAAGAGAATTAAGTGACCTCACTTGAGATGGTTATTATATATAGATCCAATTCCACTTACAATAGTGTAATTTTAATGTCAACTAGGCATCAAAAATTCAAACACCAAAAAACAAATCAATGCCAAACAGTCAACTGTTGAGCTAATTTCCAACTGTCAAGTGTCCACCCACTAAGGGAACCTGGCATGGATGAGGATGATGGTACTCAAACTTCAGGAAACTAAACAACTTCAACTCTAACTTCCATCTTCTTCCTCTGAATGCCCTTTTCTCTTGCGAGCATTTTCTGATTCAATGGATTGCAAAAGCCATAATCTTCAACTGTCCTTCCGAAGAGCTTATTCAAGGGAAATAAGGATCTTATGATAGATATTTATGAAGCCAATATCGATTCAACTCCAAAAAATCCTCCTCTCACTGCGACAAACTTCTTCTCTTTCTTTTCCCAAGTTGCAATGTTGTTAATTGCATGTAACCAAGATGCTAGGAACGAATGTGTTGTGACCACCTTTCACTACAAATGCTAACTAGAGGGTTACTTTAATAACCACATAATTTCCCTTTTTTTTCCCATTAACAATACAAAATGACACCACTGAGATAGAACTATGAAGAGAAATTGGGGTGGAAACCAAGTGTTAAAGCCTAAATAATGTTGTTGTCACCCTTTGTCTACCATGATAGAAACTGGTGACTTTCTTTTACACTCAATTCTTCAACAAGATGGGAATTTGGGTGAAATTATAGATTCAACCCTAATATAAGAAGGGGACCTTATGGCAATCTTAAAGGGGATATGTGAATTTAGAGAATGGAAGAAGGCCTTTGATATATTTGAATGGATGAAAAACCATGAGGATCACAAGCCAAACACATAAGCAATTATAGTCATGATCATGAGTTTAGGCATAGAGGCTCAATGCTCTAAAGAAATTGACTTGTTTCATAATATTCCCTTAGAAGGTTATCCTATGAATTCCTATGCCTATACCTCTTTAATGTTTACTTATTCTTGGAATGGTATTTGTGGAGAAGTGAACTCTCTATTCAAGATAATGGAATAAGGTAGATGTGAACCGAATGTTGTCTCCTACAATGTAATGCTTGATGTATATGGAAATATGGGTGATTCTTGGAAAAAAGTTGCATTACTTTTTGAGGAGATGAAAACTTGGGGAATTAGACCTGATGAATGCACCTACAATACCATTATAGCTACATGTGGCATAGGAGAGTTGTATGAAGAAGAATCCAATATTTTCAAAAAGATGAAGGCAAAGGGATGTCCCCCGGGTAGAATAACATAAAATGATATTCTTAATGTCTATGGGAAAGAAGGGTTTCATGGAGAAGCTCTAAGTATTTTGATATAAATGGAGAACAACAAAGAGCACCAACCTGATACTTTCACCTATAGCGAATTGATTTCAGCTTATTGTACTATTGAATTTTGTAATGAAGTTGTTTCTTTGGTGGATACAATGTTAAGAAAAGGAGTGGAGCCTGATGTTTTAGCTTACACAATCCTAATATATGCATTTAGGAAAGAAGGAAGAGAGGAGAAAGCGAGGAGAAATCCTTGGAGTTCTTCACACAGATCTTGAATGTAGGTTGTCATCCTAATCTGTGAACTTTCAATGATATCATTGTAATGTACAGAAAAACGGCAAGATTCCAAAAGATGATGTTAATGTTTGATACAATGAAGTCTAGTGTTATAACCCTGATCAAGTCATATGGAATACTATGGTTCCTGTGTGTAGTAAAAATGGTATGCATAAGCATGTTGCTAGACTTTTTAAGGAAAATAAGAAAGTTGGATATATTCTGGATAAAGACACTTATAATACCATGATTGGGGCTTATGGATGATGTTGATAAGCTAAGTTGGATCTAAAACATACAACCAAATGATAAAAGCAGGATTTTTTCCTAATTCCTCTACTTACAATGCTCTTTTGAATGCATTAGCTAGGAAAGGGCAGTGGAAGGAAGCAGAGGTTGTTTTAGCATATATGAAGGATGGAAGTTATAAACCAAATGAGAATGCTTATGCTTCCCTATTGCATGCTTATGGAAATGGTAATTTTATAGTGCAGTTGAAGGACCTTGCAGAAGATATATATTTGGAAGTCATTTATCCCATTTGGATACTACTGAAAACACTTGTGATTGTATTTAGCAAGTGTAATTTCTTACAGGAGAGAAAATGCCTTTATGGAGTTGAAAATATGAGGTTTTCCCCAGACTTAGTGACCTATAATACCATGATTGACATCTATGTAAAGAATGGGTTCACTAATCAAGCCCTTGACATGTTAAACAACATGAAACAAAATAGGTGGGAACCAGATTTATTTACATACAACTCCTTGATAAACATATACAGTAGAGAAGGCAATTGTGGGAAATCAGAAGCTATACTAAGAGATATGTAAGTGGTTGGTGAGAAGCCAAATATCATGTCATAAAACATTTTCATTAAAGCATATTGCAAACAAGGTATTTTGCAAGATGCTTCAAGGATTTTCTCAAAAATGATGGATTTGGGAATAAGTCCTTCCATTGTCACCTAAAATGCCTTTGTTGTAGGTTATTCAAACCTTGTAATGTTTGAGGAGGCAATGAATGTCATCAGGTACATGAAGAAACATGGTTGCATGGCTAATGAGTGCACCTATAATGCCATTGTAGATAGTTATTGTAATCTAGGCAAATTCCAAGCAACATTTGATTTTATTCACAAAATTGTAGAAATTGATAAGAATTTTGACCACAAAAAAATATCTAGAGTTTCTCAATGCATAATAGAGTGTTAAAAAAATGATTGCTCTAAATCACTCCCTTTTTTCATGCATTGAGAGCAACCTGTGGATAACTGAATTTTTTGGAGCTTCAAATGTTTTTATTTGACAAGAAGAATTGTTAACCTTAGCGGTGCATGTTAGAATTCCATCAAATGTCGTTATATATACCTTTATGCCTGCTTATGCCCATTTTTCAAGGAGTTTGTAATATAGAGAATTGTCTGCAATTTGTACTTAATTTATATATATTCATGTATCGATATGGACATGGTGATGAGAAGAACCTTGGGCTTTATTGCAAAAGGTTTTCAATACTATCTTCTTTGCACTCAATCTTTGTTGTTAGGATTCAACTAAATTTTGCTAGAAATGTTAGTTGATTCAAACCATAAACATGAAATACACTCTGTTTGGATTGTCAATACTCTTCTTGTATCGTGTCTTAAATTAAGAGGTATAGTATAATCCATATTTTACACTCTTGGCTACCATTGCTAGTCAACAAGGTGAGAGATTAATAGATTCAATGCACAATATGTATACTTTGGTTAAAAGGACGCATCTTAAATAAATTTCATTTATTTGTTGATCAATAGGTTGTTGAAACTTGAAACAAAGCAAGGTTGTTAATACACTGTGAAACAAGTGTTTTCTTTATCCACATTTTTCTAGAATCTACATAGCTTTGTGTGCTCTCCTTGGGTGTGTGGAGTTGGGCCTTGGCACATGTAGTCCTTGATCTATATTCTTATTCTTACAATAATTATCATGTTTTAAATATTTGTTTTGTTTTGCATTAACTAATGTTAAGGTTAATTCTGGTCCATAGGGAGGTTATGACTAAGGAATCATGAAATTTGGGGTGCAATGATTCTGATTCCATTGGTGGTGGAGTGCCTGTTGATGCAGACCCTATTGTTGGAGGGCATATTGGTGGCCACTTCTAGGAAAGGGAACTACACTCTGAAAATCATTCATAAGCAACATTACCCTATCTACATCCCTGTGACTGCTATAGTTGCTGCTATTATTATTGTTATTGTGGGTCTTTGCCATATGTTGTTCTACGCCATGAGAAGGTGACTTACTTGAATTTTGATCCATTGGATTATTCTTGGAAGCAGAAGAATCCTTCAAGGCACTCATTTGAGAATATTTCACCCTTTTTTGTTGTTGTGAGGATGAGGATCAAACATGAGGGTCCTCATTCTGTGCAACACTTCTACTTTTGGATTCATAATGTGAGACTCCAAAAACACTGAGGGCTGACTTGTATTTTGCCACAGCTCATAATCCCAACAAATTCATCCACCCCACATAACACCCACATATAAGTAATAGAAAGGCCAATTTTACGTAGCTCAAACCCACATCAAATCATCAAAACATTTTGACCCAAATCACACATGATCCACTCTTGCAATCAAACATGGCTTGAAACTACAACAACACATGATAAATTTTTCATTCTTGCAAACCTGGAGGGGACCAAGATAGACATAGCTAGTGATAGTGAAATGCTCCAATGATGTTGATGTGGCATTCAAGCAATAGGTATGTGAAGCTATGCCAGAAAATTTATAGAAAGCAATGCACAAACCTGAAGAAGAAAGGACTCCAAAGGAAACCACTCTGACTCTTGAGTTTGTCACTGGGAATTAGTAGAAATGGGATTCTAAGAATAAGAAAAGGATCCATACCAAATATGACATTTGTATTGATATATTAATGCCTTTAGTCGGTCTCCTCTATTCACATGAAGTCCACCACAAAGAATTCGATGGGCTTCATTTCTTTAAGAAAATATTTACTTGATCTTCCCAGCCTTGTACGAGTCGTGTATCACTTGAATGAGTTATACTAGAGATATTTCTGTCTCCCAAACAAATCTATACAGTCTACCAAATAATATTACAAATAGCAATAACTATCTCTGCACTTGTCAATATTATGATAAGCCACTCCAACAAGTCAAATTTTTTGTTTTGAAGTATTTCCAGAAAATAGTGAACATTATGGTCTACAAATTGAGTTTAAAGTCCAAACTACCAAACCGCTTTGTCCAAGCACATTTCCAATGATACAAATTCCATCAATATCAAATTTCTTGAGAACTATATAGTCTGGACCACCTTGCATCCTGGTCTCCAAACATGGCTTCTCCACTACAGCATAAGCATCCTTTTTTTCTTCAAAAAGTAAACCTAAAGCATATTTTTTGGCAATTTGTAAATAGTCTTCTTCTTCATGATCAATAATGTTGTTGCAAACTGTTACTGCACTTGAGTATGGAATAGTTTGCATTTCATGTAGTAGGGGGGCAGAATGTTGAAAAAAGGCTCCACTTGCAAGCTCTTCAAATCCACAATGATGGATAAAAAGAAGGCTTTGATGAGAATACATTTAGTGTTTTCTTCATGTTGGAGTCTATTTATGTACTTGAAACTCAGTTCAATGGCCAATTTTTCTCTTTTGTGGAATCTAGTTGACTGCATCTATGGTCGAGAAACATAATGAAAATCTGACACGACTAACCCACAATTTTGCACGACATGCATTGTAATTTCCCCGATGCAATAAATAACATCTATGGAGTTTTTTGTCGGGGGTATGAATCGAACATGTGCTACTGAAAGTGGTGAATAATTTAAAGCGCTTAAACCCTTTGATCCCGTGGCATGCGACCAGACACATGAGAGAGAAGGCGCCAAGGACTGGCCTCATTCCGAGACTGTAATAAAGCATGGCTTTGGGTTCACAATGATGGCCTTCTCCTCCGCATATCCCCTTCAACGTAAGAGGAACATGAGCACAAGGAATTTTTTAGGAATGTGTTTCACGGGATGCATTCTTGTTCCCACAAGTCATTATGGGATGCTGGGAGTCCCACTGAGAGCCCCTCCCAGAGAATAGATCTCAAATATGGCGTGCATGCCAAGGCGAAAGTGGCTTCAACCCTCAATCCTTCCGAATTTTTCATCTGTGAGGCGTCGTGTACTACTAGCCTCTGTGTGTGTGTGTGTGTGTGTGTGTGTGTGTGTATATATGTATATCTATATATCTATATATCTCATATATATATATATATATATATATATATGATAGATAGATAGATATATATATATATTTGAAACTCATGATTTTTGCATATGCCAGTCAGTCATTATGACATTTTTGTAAATCTTTTATTGATGATGAAACTGTATTTCACTGGTAAAAAATGAAAAAAAAGTGCAAACTGGTGTATGTTTTAAAACCTATGTGCGATGGCATGGTCACGCCCTTCCTTCTCCTTCTTCCCCATGGATAAGCCTTTCAACCTGCATGTGATGGTATGGTCGTGCCCTTCCTTCACCTTCTTCCCCATGGACAAACCTTTCAGATGGGGGGAAATAAACAATTGTTCTCCTTCCCATGCACAAACCTTTCAAATTGAGGGAAATAAACAATTTTGATATTTGAAAGAAACAAATACATGAAACCTTGAATGAAACTTAAATGAAATTCTCTTGTGAAATGCTCTTGTGTTTTTCAAGGGGAATTAAATTCCAAATGGAACTTAAATGAAATGCTCCTGTGAAATGCTCTTGTGTTTTTCAAGGAGAATTAAATTCCATTAAATAAAAGGTTGAGTCTTTTCCTATGCTTTCTTTTGTTTAATGGGAAGTATTTTTTATTATAAATAATTATTAATTGATGAAAAAATTTAGGTTTTTGTGTGACCAAATATTATTTGAGGGGATTAATTTGATTTATCAAAAATAAATTATGGTGATATCAAAACAAGTTTTGTGTTTTTAAAAAGTGTAGAAAAATAGTAATGTCATGGTAATGATCGATCATCATTTCCAAGTAAATGTTTGCTTTAATAAGGATAATAAATTTATAGAGATTTCTCATGATGTTTAATAGAGGAAGTCAACATGGGAAAGTTAATACCTTGGCTCTCACATGTTTAGAAAATTTATATCTATTTGTCCATAAACATTAGGGGTCGAAAAATAACATAGCTTCTAGAGCTAAGTCTATTCCAACTTAGTTATATCCTGAACCACAAATTGGTGTTGACCTCATGGATATGATAGAAATTTGGTGGCTTGTAGGGTAGTTTTGTCATGAAATAAGAAGGGTACACATCAAAATAAGCTTTGTGTGTGTAGAGCTATAAAAAGGGTCTCTTTCACCTCTAGTTACCTCACATTAATATGTCAATTCGGGAACGTTTGGTTATTTCAAAGAGTGTCTCAGTCTGAGGCTTAGCACTTGTCAAAGTAATGCTTGTAGTACAGTTGTTTAAAAGCTACAAAAGTAAATCAATGCGTATCTACAACTTAACTACTTCAAAAGACTAAATCACACCAAGCGTTACATCAGCCAAAGGTTCGGTAGCAATAACCCATCCTTTTTATAACTGATGAGAATAGATCTGAGGTCTGGGAGCTAGGTAGCAGATGCTAGGGCTCACTATAGCCTGGGATCATCCTTGATGAATATAAATGAAATGGCAAGTAAAGGAAATAGCAATGAAATATAACAGCACATCAGTCAAGGTTTCAGTAGCAATAACTCATCCCTTTCATAACTGATGGGAGCATATCAGAGGTCTGGGAGCAAAATAGCAGATGCTGATTCTCACTACAGCCCGAGACTATCCTTAATAAAACAGTAAATTAGTAATCTGAAAATGGAACAGCAATTGAAATGGAACAACAACTGAGATGGAACAGCAAATAAATGGAACAACAACTAAATGGAACAACAATTCAGAAATGGAACAACAAATAAATGGAACAGCAACTCAGAAATGGAACAGCAGTTAAAGTAAGCACTAACCAAGTTCATCAAGCTGCCACTTATTTAATCACTCCAATCAAAGCATCAATCCTTCAGTCTTAAAATATGTACACATACCATGGAACAATACTACCGGTTACAACCCTAGAAACACAACGTGCTTAATCTGCTTCTATTATTGATCTAAATAAACGCATACAATTGCATCTCAAGATGAAGATAGTAACATTCAATATCATATGAAATCGGACTTTTCAAGATCAGTGTTATAATGCTAAAGCACAATCGCAATAAGCTCTGTAATGGCGTGATAATGTCCTGTAGATATTAATCAACACTTAGTGGATTGGTAACATGATACAACGTCAATATAAGACTTTAGTTCGCAGGAACATTAAACAAGTTAAACATAACAGAGCATGTAATATAACGTTCATAAAACACAATAGATTACCAGATTACGCCTACGAACAAACCACACAGAAACCATGCGTAATGGTAGAAGAGCAAGTGTCCTCCAGGTCCGGGCCCTTAGCCTCCAGGGGTACACCGCTTAAGATTGATCCAGGCTCAAAGATAAAATAGTAACCAAGTCTGTATTAAGGCATGAAATAAAATTATAGGAACTCGAGTCTTCAATAGAACATAAAGATCATAGTTCTGATCTTCCTTAAAAGAAATTATATAAAAACCGTCCTCCTTGCTAGCCAACAGTGCTATCCCTTTTATAAGGAAGATGGTGGAGATATCTAGATACAGAAAATAGATAAAATAGCGATCCCTCAGGATCTTAGATCCTGAGGGATTCGCAGATTTGTTAATCTTGCGTTACTTCTTTCCTTTTCTGTTTCGTGCTGGTATCTCCGCTCCCTTTCTTGGGTTGATCCATTTTGATCTGTGTTGCTTGCGGTCTCTCGTCAAAGGGAAAGCAGTTAGCTCATCCTTGTATTTTTCCTTGGAATGGCCACCTTCCGTTTTCCCTTCCTCCTGCACATAGGAATGACAATTATTAGTGTTTCCTATTAATCTCTCGTTATAAATCTTCATCATTATCTAAGTTTCTAATGCAAAAGGCTTTTAAGTTCTAGTGAAAAGATACTAAAATAATCATCGGAACATACCTTCCTTAATAATCCACATACCCCCCAGCTTACCCTTTTTCATGGCCTCATGAAAACATTGTAGTTGACATGCAAAGCAGTGAGGGAGTAGGTTGGAGATGGAATCTCGTGTGGGGGCCTACATCCATGATGTGAAATTAGATGATCAAAGAAATGGTTTGTCTGTCCCTCGGGCATCTCATACAGGGCTTGGTATCCGGGTGCAGGATGCCAAATGATTGGACTCCGAAACCTATATCCTAACCAGGATGGCCCTGCCCTCAAAACAAGTTCGTCGTAGAGGGGGAATCGGTTAGCAGCAAGCTTAAAATTCTCATACTTAAATGGCTCTCTGAGCTAAATGTTCGGATTAGATACTCGATATCGAAATTTAACTGCTTCAACGGCAGGGTCTTTAATATAAGAAAAGAATTCAAGCCCCTGTTGAATGATTGCTTCATGCATGGGTCCTAATGCTTCAATCACTCCAGGAGCCCTCATGAGATTTCTATGACTTCTCCATAACCGTTCTGGGTCTCTAGGCTCAGCTCTTACCCATAGATCTAATTCGTTTTCTTGTCTCTGAAATGCATTGTAGGCTTTAAGCCATTTAATTTGATTGACTGCAAATGAAATAAATTCTTGCAATTGAATATCCCCAACAAAAGGGCCAGGGTTCAGCTCGGTCTCATGTTCTAGTACGAGGTTATGCAAGTAAAATTCACACAATAATCTTTGCACTTTTACCCCATAATGTTTACAACAATTTATAAAATCACTTATAGTGTTAATTTCTATGGGGGCTCCTGCCTTAACAACGTTTATTTTCAATTGTAAGTACCTTTCCATTAGAAATAGGGCATAGTTCTTGGCAGGGGATCTACATGCTAGGATGTCAATGTATAGAGAACACAAGGTATCCATCTGTTTAATAACTACATCTAATCTATGGGTTACCTTGGCAACTTTCTCTTGCTCCTTTCGCCATCCTTCGAAAGCTTGGCTTTCAGATAGGTTGACGTTCCTCAGCTGCTGCTGTAATTCCTCATATTTTTCTCGGGGGACCGTTTGCTCCCTGAGCTTTTCTACTTCTTGCCGGTCCTGCTTCAAATGTTGGTGAAGGGTTCTTGTTTTCGGGTCCTTCTTCCATGCATCCGTGGAGGCCGGGAGCTTTACTTGAACTTTCTTATTGCACTGCTTTGAATTCATAACCCTTATTACTCCCAAAGGTGGTGCCTCTGTCTGAACCATTTTATCATTTTTTTCAATTTTAACATGGACTCTAGCCCACTGTTGTTCCTTTTCAAATGAAATAGCAGTCTGCTCTTCTGCTTCAATTGGAACAACAGTTTTTTTCAGCTTCATTTGGAACAACAGTTTGGCTGTTGTCAGGGTTTTGAGCAGTGGGATGGCTTCTGGTCCTCCGCCTCCTGTTCTTACGGGATCTTATTGGTGTGGTCAAACCTTTTCTTCCTGAGGTCCCTTTCACCCTTTGCCTTGCTTTTAGAATCCTAATCTGCTGGTGAAGCCTGACTATTATGTTTAACAATGTCCGTTTTTCCCTTTGTAATTCCCTTATTTCCATCAACTCCTCAGAGAGAACAGCAGGCTGCTCGTTGTGGGTTGGTCTGTGGCTAACTTCCTGATCTTCTCCTTGAGGTGACTGTTCCGGGGTAAGAACCTTGCTTGTCTCTGTTATTTCTTGGGTTGATTCCTCTTCTACCCTTATTTCCTCCGGATTTTCCTCTGGTGCCTTCTGACTAGGAATGGGTTGTTCCTGCTCATCCTTTTCTGATATCCTCTCATTATGAACGGGCGAATTTTTTACTTCCACCTCCTCTGCATGCAATTCCTTGGGTGCGTCTTTCTCCTGGGTTTTCTCTATGGCCTGGAGGTTAGATGGACTCAGGGGTTGGCCATATTCGCCCATATTGGCCAAAATGTTGGCCAATTCATCTTCTCCTAACGGGTCTTGTAATGGGCTTCCTTCCTGCTGTCCCATTCCTTCCTCCTACTCGGACTGCTCAACTTCTTTCTTCTCGTCTCCTTCTTCTTCAGGCTGCTCATCCTATTATTCTTCTCTCCCTGCAGATTTCTCTTCCTCCTATTCTTCTTCTTCTGTTTCTGCCTCTGCAGACTGCTCTTCTCCCTCGACGTCTTCTTTTTCCGTTTCTGTTTCTGCAGTCTGCTCTACTTCCTCATTGCTTTCTCCCTCTGTTTCTGTTTCTGCAAACTACTCATCTTCAATTTCTATTGTTTGGCTCGTGCCTTCTTGGGGCTTCTCCAGCCCTCCTTGTAACCCTGTGAACCTTGCTGACTTTCTATGTTTTTCTGGTTGTTCAGATGTACCAGTGTCATGTTTCTACTTTTCGGGTCGTTTTTTAGGTTGTTTTTCAACTTGCACTTTTGTGCAAACGTCCTGCTTTCGTTTCTCTGAATGTTGGGGTGTGCTATCAACTCGTTTTATTTTTTTCGGGTGTCCAGATGTGGCCGTCCCTTTATTGATAATAGCAATTAGTTCTTCCCAGCTACTCTGCTGCTGGGTGAGACTATAATTCACTATCAAGTGAATTAATCCGTGGTGGCTAACAACAGATTCTACGTGCTGTGCCCTTTTCATACTTCGTGTGACATCATGCAATAATGAATTCAATAATGCAGGCAAATTCATAGAACATTTTTTTTTAAGACAACTAGGAGTTTAAGATGTCGTGGTCTTACCATGTCCTTTTTGCCTTCACAAGTGATGTAGCTCTGGATGATTTTTTCCAATTCTGCCCATGGCTCTCCTAGGGTTGCTGGCAGCACCCCCTTTCCTCAGATTGTCAAATTCTGGCCCTCGTCCTGAAAGATTTCCAAAATTTTCTGCAGCCTTTCCTTCTTTATTGTCCATACTGGTCCCGTGGCCGGTAGTCCTGTGACTCTTGCTATTATGTCGCCAGTGACTGTTATTTGCCTTCCTCTTACTGTGGAGTATTCTTCCTGTAGGTTCTGTAAAAATTCTTTCGCTACTGTTTCATTAGACTCCTTTAGGCGGTTGAGATAGGTCAACCATCCTGCTCTCTTCAGGATTCTTTAGGCTGCAGCGGAAACAGTTAATGTTTGCAGTTCTCAGCGGGCTGACCTTCCTCCCATAGTTTCACTGCAAATTCTCAAAGGAACAACAGCTGTTCGTTGAAATGAAGAGAAGCTGGTGGCGTATTCCTCATTCAAATTCAAATGCAACGGCATATGCAATGGAAAAAAACTTCGAACAGCAACTCATGAAGAAGAAAACAAAAATAGCAAATGATCATACCGTTGAGTCGTGCTATGCTCGAGTACAAAATTTTCTTGAATAACGGACTGACATGTACTCTAGGGAATGATGAGGTTACCTCCCCCCCCCCCGCAATGTGATAGGCTGTCCCAGCCGTCAAATAAAGGAGCAGCGTCTGTTCTGCCGCGAGGTCTTTATGGAACAGCTTATCGAAATATGCCATGTTCGCAAAAACAACCTATTACTAAAATCGAGGTAGAAAGTTAGATCGCTTTTAATACGTAAGGGACTGCGGTGATTTGATGGAAGTTCGGGGATAATACATTTTCCATAAATAGCGAGTCTCCCGCGGTCACTCTCACTAGCTCCGTAATGATTGGCGATAATAGATAGTCATGCGCTATATGGTTGGGTAATTATATAATTAATTATCACGTCATAAGAAACAAGAGGATATAATCTCCTTACATATTGGTGTTAAAATATGACTTCAATACCATTAACAGTGCTCTACTGCCGATAGGTGTCCATAACCTTGGCAGAGTTTTTCATTTCACCCGTGGAACCATAGTCCTTTGTGTATGCCAGGAAGCATTATATAATGTCAAACTGTAGGCCACTATGCTGGCTTGGTGACCAGTTCATCATAATGCCATTCACGAGGGAGGAGCGAATAGTGGGCAGGCCGGCTCGTGGTGAGACCTCCTGTTCCAAGGGTTATTTATTTTGATATACCTTTTGGACCATTTCCCAGGTGTGGTGGCCTTAATGGGAATGCCACTTCACTTCCATCCTGATGATCATGGTAGGCCAACTCGTAATGAGACTTCGTATCCTGCAATTTGACAATTTGTTTAGAAACCCTGTTTTGCCTCGTTCTTTTTTTCTTGTTTTTAATAGAGAGACTTTCCTGTTTATACACAAAGGGTGGTTCAACACTCCTTAAGAGTAGGAATGGTGGAAGAAGTCTTGATATCCCAATAGAGAGGTATAGACCCTTTGATCTTATTGCCGAATGATAATCAAAGAACCATCATGATAGAGATAACCAATCAGAATAGAGTTAGTAGAACAATGGCAACAAAAGATGATAAATAAACATATCCTTCCCTGCGTCCTTTCGCCAATTCAGGGCAGTTTCTTATAAAGGTAACGATTTATGATTTACTGATTTCCGTATGTTGTGTTCTTGTTTCCATCACATAAGTGGATAGCTGTATTCCAAGAGACTCGAAAGAACATTAGCAATAAGCGTCCTTAAGAAGGGACAAGCTGTTTCAAATCATATGAGTAGTGCTTCTTTCAACATATGTTGTTCGTTTGGAGAAAGGAACAGTGGAAATTAACGGTGCTGTCCTTTTTGAAAAGGAACAGCAAAATCAAACAAGTGTCGTTCTTTTTGGAAAGAGATCGGCCGAAATCAAAAAGTGTTGTTCCTTTTGGAAACGACAAAAACACACAAGTGTTGTTCCTTTTGAAAAGGAACAGCAAAAATCACAAGTGTCGCTCCTTTTGGAAAAGGAACAGCAACAACCACAAGTGTTGTTCCTTTTGGAAAAGGAACAACAAAAATAAAATTGATGTTCCTTTTGGAAAAGGAACAACAAAAATCACAAGTGTTGTTCCTTTTGAAAAAGGGACAGAAAAAATCAAAAGTGGTGTTCCTTTTGGAAAGGAACAACAAAAATCAAAAGTGCTTGTGCTATTCCTTTTGGAAAAGGAACAACAAAAATCAAAAGTATTGTTCCTTTTGGAAAAGGAACAGCAAAAATTACAAGTGTTGTTCCTTTTGTAAAAGGAACAGCGAAAATGAAAAGTGATGTTCCTTTTGGAAAAGGAACAACAAAAATCACAAGTGTTTTTCCTTTTGGAAAAGGAACAACAAAAATCACAAGTGTTGTTCCTTTTGGAAAAGGAACAACAAAAATGACAAGTGTTGTTCCTTTTGGAAAAGGAACAGCAAAATCAAAACATGATGCAAAAATATGTAAAAAAATAATTCAAGCGGTTATATACAAATTGTAAAGAAAAGTAAACTTCTTAGTGAGTTACAGGTGGAGGAGACTTGTCTTCCTCCCGTAAGATCTCCATATCTGAATCTTAGTGTAGTTGCTGGCAGAAGGACTCCCGAGTAAGTGGTTTGCGATAACGACGGACTCGATGGCCATTCACCTTAAAGGTATACCTAGAACCATCAATAGTAATCAGTGTAAGGGTGCCATTGTCATGTACTTTCTGAATTTCATATGGTCCCAGCCAGCGAGTCTGGAGTTTCCTGGGGAAGTCCTGAAATCTAGAGTCATATAAAAGAGCCCAGTCTCCTTCATGGAAGACTCTGTTTTTAATGAGAGCATCATGCCATTTAGCTCTCTGTTGCTGTATAGGGCAGTATGTTGAAGTGCAGAGAGCCTAATTTCATCCAGCTCATTAATCTGTTGTAATCGATTAGTTTGTGCCTCGGTTAAGTCTAAACCAACTTCTTGTGCTATTCGTAATGTCTGGATTTCAAATTCTATAGGGAAGATAGGTTGTTTTCCGAACATTAGCTGGTAAGATGAGTGACCAGTGGTGCTTCTCCATGTTGTTCTATAAGCCCACAGTGCTTTTGGTAGTCTGGCAGCCCAATCGTGTCTATGTGATGCAACTGTTTTCGTTAGAATTGTTTCTATTATCTTGTTGCTGCTTTCTACTTGCCCATTTGCCTGTGGGTGATATGGGGTGGTAATCTTATGTTGAACATGATAATTATTGAGTGTTGCTGCTATTCTGTTCCCAGCAAACTGTGGCCCTCCATCTGTAATTATCTTTCTAGGGAGGCCATAGCGCACAAATAGATGGAGCAGGCACTGTATAACAGATTCTTCTGTAGCTCTGGGCAAGGCCTCTGCTTCAACCCACTTGGTGACGTATTCTGTTGCCACCAAAATGTATGTTTTTTGGTTTGATGGTGGGTTGATTGGTCCCACGAAATCAAGAGCCCAACGCTCAAATGGTTCGATGACTAACTGTGGTTTCAAAGGCATCTCATCTGAGTGACTAGGGCGTCCCGTTCTCTGGCAACTATCACATGCTTGGACAATTTTTTTTGCATCTTTAAAAATTTTGGGCCAATAATACCCTGTGTGTAATACTTTATGTGTAGTCCTGCGATCAGCGAAATGTCCACCACATGGTTGGTCATGGCATGCTTTCAATATATCAAAAATTTCATCTTGTCTAATGCATCTCCTAATTTGCATGTCTACCCCTGTGTGAAACAAATAGCCCCCAATCCAGGAAAATCTGGTACTTCGCTGGACAATCTGTTTTCGCTCATTAGGGGTTAGATGCTTTGGTAACTTACCTATTGCTAGGTAATTGGCGACATCAACATACCAGGTGTTTGAATAGCTACAACAAAGGGGTGCTCATCTGGAAACTGATCTTCAACTGTTGGTGCATCGACTGGTTTTGGCATTCTTGAGAGGAAATCAGCCACCAGGGTCTCTTTCTCGGGTCGATCCTTGATTGTAATATCAAATTCGTGCAATAAAATCAGCCATCTAGTTATTCTGCCATTTGTGACAGGATTGTTTGCTAAATATTTTATAACAGAATGATCTGTGTACAAGATAACAGGATATCCAGTGATGTAATGTCTGAATTTATTGATAGCATGTATAACAGCTAGAAATTCCTTTTCAGTGACAGTGTAATTTAATTCGACAGGGGATAGATTTTTGCTAATGTAATAAATTGCATATGGTTTTCTATCCTCCTCTTGTCTAAGGACCGCTCCAATGGTTGTATCTGAGGCATCAGATGATATCTGGAATGGAAAATCCCAATTTGGTCCCTTAAGGACTGGGGCTGTAGATACGAGCTTTTTTAGATCGTTGAAAGCACGTTCACATTTTTCTGTCCAAAGGAAATCAATATTACCAGTTAGTGCATACAATGGTGCAGCAATACGTGAATAATGTTCTATAAATATTCTGTAATAACTAGAGAATCCAAGAAAGCTACGTTGCTCTGTTTGAGTAGTAGGAGTAGGAATAAGCAAAAGTATTTGGATTTTGGCTGGGTCTACCTGAATGCTAGCTGCTGAAATATAGTGTCCTAAAACAATTCCTTCCGTCATCATCATGTAGCATTTTTCATGGCTTAAACAAAGCATGGTAGCTATGCAACGTTGTAGGACTTTTTCTAGTGTCTCCAATGCTGGATCAAACTCATCTCCGTATGGAGTAAAGTCATCCATATATACTTCTAGTCCTTCATTTATTAGATCTGCAAAAATGCTAAGGATAGCCCTTTGGAATGTGGCAGGGGCATTACATAAACCAAATGGTAAAACTCGATAGGCGAATGTTCCCCAAGGAAAAGTAAAAGTAGTTTTGTCCTGATATTCAGGGGCAATCTGTATTTGTTTATACCCACTGAAGCCATCGAGAAAAGAAAATAATTTCTTCCCTGCAAAAGTGTCCAATACTTAATCGATGAATGGGAGAGGAAAGTGATCTTTCTGCATTGCCTTATTTAGCTCCCTGTAGTCCACGCAGATTCTCCATTTCCCATTTTTTTTTGATACCACCACAAGCGGGGAGACCCATTTACTATCATAGATAGGGTAGATGAAGTTAACATCTAAAAGTTTTTGAAGCTCAGCTTTTACTACTTCTTTTAGATGAGGATTTAGACTTCTCTGAGGCTGTCTAACAGGTCTTGCATCATTTTCTATGTAGATGTGATGTGTACACAATTGAGGATCAATTCCTTTCATATCAGGGTAATCCCATGCAAATGCTTCTTTATATTTTCTTAAGATATGGACGAGTTTTGTTTTTTGTTTGGGTGTAAGGTCAGTGTTAATGTTTAAGGTATTTCCAGGTTCAATTTCCACAATTTTACTATGTGCAACCGAAGTGACAGGGATTGCGTGATCATGTGCATCTTTCAGAGGTTCCTCTTCTACTTCGCTATCAAATGCTGCTTTTATCATATGACACTGGGTACGAGATGTGAGTTCAGTTTGACTAATAAAATTGCTAATGGCATCATCTTCTATTTGGTCTTTGAACTCTAGTGCTTCTTGTATAGTTAATGGAGATCTAATGTTGTCAGTAAGATATGATACAGGGTGTCTATTAGTTTTAACTATTGTGATGCTTGGCTGCGCTGGGGGATGTAGTAGTAAGTTCTTGATATCCGCCCCCTTGGTTATGATCATGTTCCCTTGCCGACAGTCGATATAGGCATTAGCGGTAGCGAGCCAAGGTCTTCCTAAGATTAATGGATGTCCATCAAGTCGGGTTTTAGGGTTTATTATCAGAAAATCAGTTGGGTATTCCCAGGAGTCGACCGAAACCATGACATCATGCAGTATGCCTTCCGGCCTAACCACAAACCGATCCGCCAATTCTAGTAGAGTTGAAGTGGGTTCTGCAGATGTAATACCTAGTTTTTGGCAAGTAGCAGTTGTCAATATATTGATTGCAGCTCCAAGATCAACTAGGGCATTGGTTAAGGTTTGACCATAAATTTGAACAGTTACAATTGGGTTTCCTGGGTCTTCATACTTAATAGGTGTTTCCTTTCCTGATAATAAGTAAGATAAGGTACTGACTACTTGAACTCTTGGATTATTTATTATATTCCTTCTCGATCTTTTTATGCACAATTCCTTAACAGTTTTTACGTATATCGGGATGTCTTGAATGGCCTGAAGGAATGGAATTTTTATGTACAAGTTTTGTAATTCTCCCAGAATGTCGAAATTAGGTTGTTGTATGGGTTGAGGTATAACTAAACGTTCTGGGAACGGGGGAGAGGATGTAGTTGCTTGATTCTGAGTTTGTTGTCTATTTACATCCTCTTCTTGTGACATATGTTCTCTAGGTAACTGATCTTCAATTTGAACTGTTTTATTTCCCTCTTTTTGGATAATATGCCCAGATCTTAGCTGAAGATCATTGCACTCCCTCAGATCGGGTCCTTCTTCTGGTGTTTCTAAAATTTGGAGTGCTTGGACCAGTCTGTTATTTGGATTGGGATTGGGCTGGGCTGGGAGTTGGGGTCTCAGATTAGATTGGGGGTTTTGCTGTAAAGCTGGCAGTGTAGGTTGAGGGAAAGGAATATTTCCTACTGGCTGTTGTGTTGGTCTTTGCCAGTTAATCTGCCAGACTGAACCTTGTGAAGTGGGGGGAGTCCATTGCGGTGGTTATGGGTTGTTTTTCCAGTATGGTGGGGGATAAGGAGGATTCGACCAACTAGATTGGCTTGTCTGATTTAGCCACGGGTTTGCAGAAGGATACGACTGTGCTGACCAGTTTGGAAATGGGGGTTGAAACTGACTTTTCCATGTATTATACTGTTGAGTATTGTATTGCGGATATTGAAAAGAAGAATCTGGGTCTGAAAACATACCAGTTCGTCGCGGCTGCCACTAACAACACTGGTTTAGTAGATATATTGCCTCTGGTTCTTCTTCTGCTTCCTTATATACCGCTTTCAGTCTAGGTAATGAGGGACAACTTTCTGTAGAGTGATCCCTTGTACAAATAGCGCATGTCTGAATTGTATCTAGTGGACACTCCTTATGGCTATGCTTCTTCCTGCATCTGGGGCAGAAGATTTCCAAATTCTGTTCTGCCTCCATTTGTTTCTACTTAGCCTGCAAAACGTCCAATTATGTAGTCAGTGTTCCTAGTATATCAATTTTAAAATTTTCAAATAAATTTCCAATTTCCACACGCGTTACTCCTTCTGATGAAATTTTATTTTCTCTTGCAAACAAATCATGTTCTGCTGGTTTGATTTATGTACTGCCTCTCGAACTCCTAATACACAGATCAATTATGTTAGCAAAACTTTCCTAATAAATATCCCCTTTTCCCATAATGTTTAATGTTTCAATCCATTTTTCTTTCATGCCCCTTATTAATGTTGTTTTCAACATGTTATCAGGCAAAGGCAACGATGCATAGGGAGATGTTTGCAGATTATACTGGAAACATTCCACATATTCTTCTAATGTTTCGTTTGGTCTAGCTATCATCTGAAATAATTCATCTTTTAGTTCTCTAGACCTGCAGTAGTCTTGGTATTTTTTTAAAAATGATTCTTTCATTTGTTCCCAGTTATTTATAACCCCACCACCTAATCCCATAAACCATCTTAAAGTAGCCCCTTTTAGAGTGGAGGGGAACAATTTTAGTTTCTGGGGGTCAGTGGTGTAATCATATCCCCTGCATAGTACATCAAATTCAAATAAGAATGCATCGGGGTCCTCTGATGTAAGTCCATGAAATGTAGGGATGTGTTGAAGGGGGATTGCTTTCATAGTGGCATTTGCCGCGGAATCCACTATGGGGTATTGTAATGTAGAGGTTTGGGTGTTTGGCGGATTTTGAGCCATTGGGTTAAATATATGACAATAACCTTCCGGAATATCTAAGAGGGTATTTCTTGGTTGAGGAGGAATGTCTTTAACAGGAACAGTTTTAATATCACTTCCTCTATCTGGGATTTCTATCTAAGGGGATTAGGTCTCTTTAATAATAATTTTTACTGCACTCCCTTTGTCTGGGCTATTCAATGGCTGAGTTATCCTAGGAGGAGATCTTGGCTCCCTAGTTTCCCATGTTTCCCCTTCTCCTTCACAAAGATTACTGAGATTCCCTTCTTGCAGTCGTTCTGGAATAGAATTTTTAATTTCTTGAAAGTCTTGTTCGTCATTTTGACTATGCACCTCAGTAAAGGCTACAGATGGTGAACCTGTGGCCTGAAGGGAACTAGTAGGCTGTTTGGAAGTAACTTTCCTGGGTCCTACTGAAGGCTGAGATTCGACTTTCTTATAGATTTCATCTATGAATGTTGATCGACCAAGGGTCACCGACCCCTTAGCTTTTTCTGGCTTTCGTAAAGGTTTGGGATTTTTCTCCGTTTTTTTCTGCTTAGTCATGCACTCAATTTAACTACTAAATCTTAAGCAGATAACAGCAAATCTACAGGAAAGCGAGAAAAGGAGCAGGGATTTTACATGCTCCGCACGTAGGTTCTTACCTTCCGTTTTCAAAACCCAATTCTTCCCTAGCAGGTTTGTACACTACCCTGAAAAAGACAAATGGCTACACTCTTTCCCCGGCAACAGCGCCAAAATGTAGAGCTATAAAAAGGGTCTCTTTCACCTCTAGTTACCTCACATTAATATGTCAATCCGGGAATGTCTAGTTATTTCAAAGAGTGTCTCAGTCTGAGGCTTAGCACTTGTCAGAGTAATGCTTATAGTACAACTATTTAAAAGCTACAAAAGTAAATCAATGCATATCTACAACTTAACTACTTCAAAAGGCTAAATCACACCAAGCGTTGCATCAGCCAAAGGTTCGGTAGCAATAACCCATCATTTTTATAACTGATGAGAACATATATGAGGTCTGGGAGCTAAGTAGTAGATGCTAGGGCTCACTGCAGCCTGGGATCGTACTTGATGAATATAAATGAAACGGCAAGTAAAGGAAATGGCAATGAAATAGAACAACACATTAGTCAAGGGTTCAGTAGCAATAACTCATCCCTTTCATAACTGATGGGAGCATATCAGAGGTCTGGGAGCCAAATAGCAGATGCTGATGCTCACTACAGCCCTAGACTGTCCTTAATAAAATAGCAAATTAGCAATCTGAAAATGGAACAACAATTGAAATGGAACAGCAACTGAAATGGAACAACAATTCAGAAATGGAACAGCAAATAAATGGAACAGCAATTCAGAAATGGAACAGCAGTTGAAATAAGAAGTAACCAAGTTCATCAAGTTGCAACTTTATTTAATCACTCCAATCAAAACATCGATCCTTCAGTCTTAAAATATGTACACATACCATGGAACAATACCATCGGTTACAACCCTAGAAACACAACGTGCTTAATCTGCTTCTGTTATTGATCTAAATAAACGCATACAATTGCATCTCAAGATGAAGACAGTAACATTCAATATCATATGAAATCATACTTTTCAAGATCATTGTTATAATGATAAAGCACAATCGCAATAAGCTCTGTAATGGCGTGATAATGTCCTGTAGAGATTAATCAACACTTAATGGATTGGTAACATGATACAATGTTAATATAAGACTTTAGTTCGCAGGAACATTAAACAAGTTAAACATAACAGATCATGTAATATAACATTCATAAAACACAACAGATTACCAGATTACACCTACGAACAAACCACACAGAAACCACGCGTAATGGTACAAGATCAAGTGTCCTCCAGGGCCGAGCCCTTAGCCTCCAAGGGTACACCGCTTAAGATTGATCCAGGCTCAAAGATAAAAAAAGTAACCAAGTCTGTATTAAGGCATGAAATAAAATTACAGGAACTCAAGTCTTCAACAGAACATAAAGATCACAGTTCTGATCTTCCTTAAAAGAAATTATATAAAAACCGTCCTCCTGCTAGCCAACAGTGCTATCCCTTTTATAAGGAAGATGGCGGAGATATCTAGATACAGAAAATAGATAAAATAGCGATCCCTCAGGATCTTAGATCCTGAGGGATTCGAAGATTTGTTAATCCTGCGTTACTTCTCTCCTTTTATGTTCCATGCTGGTATCTCCACTCCCTTTCCTGGGTTGATCCATTTTGATCTGTGTTTCTTGTGGTCTCTCGTCAAAGGGACAACAGTTAGCTCATCCTTGTCTTTTTCCTTGGAATGGCCACCTTTCGTTTTCCCTTCCTCCTGCACATAGGAATGACAATTATCAGTGTTTCCTATTAATCTCTCGTTATAAATCTTCATCATTATCTAAGTTTCTAATGCAAAAGGATTTTAAGTTCTAGTGAAAAAATACTAAAATAATCATCAGAACATACCTTCCTTGATACTCCACAGTGTTGTTAGTTTTTCAGCTCATTTTGTAGCTTTTTTTGTACAACTTTCTTTGTGACATGGTTATTTTTTAGTAATGGAAAGCAGTTTCATTTGGCAACAGTTTTGAGCTTTTTCTTAGGAGCCTGTAGCTCTTGGGGTTGGGCCCAACCTAAGTGCCAAGGCTTCCTTTTTATACTGTTATTTGTTTTTAGCATTTTTGAAAAATAATTTCTATTAAGTAGAATAGAATCTTGCTTGGTTACCTAGATCATTGTTGATGATTAAAACGGTTTTTCATGTTCAAATTGATTTGATAGGTTAATAACAGAGAAGATCTTCAAAAAAATGCTATCAAGCACCTTTGATCTCACCTCTCCCTTAGTGGGACCATGAGCTGGGACCAAAGTGACCTTGTTGCCACCAAAAACACTGTCTTTGCTTCATCATGCAATTATTAGTGTTAGATTCGCATTTGCAGAAGTTGAACCAGTTGTGGTTACATGCTCAGGTTCAGGATTACTCAGTTTGCATATCTATTTCACATGATTTCGTTGCAAATAAACTTATTTTCCTTTTCTTTGTTGTTATTTAGGACAGATTAGGTTAAGGTAGCTAGGTCCTTGATTTTCCAAGTCTTTTTTCATTAAGTTTGAGAAATAACTTGCAGAGCACCTATAATACCTCTCTATCTTCCCGTACTCCATCAATCTCGCCTTCTCCATCCTCTAACTCAAATTCTTGCCTTACATTTTCCAGATTCTCTCGCTTTGCCCTAATTTCCATATTTTTGTGCAACACTGCTCTACCCCTCCTTGAATAAATCCAACCATCCTCACCACTCCTCAGCTCCATCCACCAAGTCCTGGACCTCCTCACACCCTTATCTCACCTCCATACCCACTTCTTCACCTTTATTCCTCCATCAACCCTCCAAAATCCCCTTTCTAAACATCCTGTAGAAATTACAGAACATCCTGTAGAACCCCTGCAGACTTCCCGTAGAAGCTCACGAAAGTGGTTTCTTGATATCCGAACACTGTGAAACTCTCTGGAATGGTGCTAGGGACCCCTTAGGCCCTCTTCGAACCTTCCCAACCTCCTACAAGCATTTCCTCTCGCCAATCCACCTAGAGCACAGTCAAAAACAGTTAAAGCACATGCATAATAATTCTGACAACTTACTCAAAAGTACAAAAAGATTTTTATTTATTTATTATTATTATTATTATTATTATTATATTATTTTTTTTTTTTTTTTTTTTTTTTTTTTCAGATTTCAATGTAGAATTCGCTTAGTCACATGCATTTTACCTTACTAGAAGTCAATAGCATCTCTTTCAGTAGCTTTCATCCTCTTTCTTGCATCAGTAGGGCTCGCTGGTAAAATTAGGGTTTGCATTTTCTTTCAGCTTTTCAGTTTCTTTCTGTAAGTAGATTAACCTTGTTTGAGTTAGCTTTCATCCATCAGTTAAAAAGCTTCTTCTAAGAGCTCATAGAAGTTGGCTTAAGCTCCTAACGAACTTGTACCAGCTAACCAAGTGACATTCGCGGCAAGAGCTAGTACTTGTGCATACAACACCGTCGCTTCCAAGTTTTTTACGAACTACCGAGTTGGTAAAAGTAAAGAAGGGAGGCCCAGGACTTGCAGCATTATTGCTGCAATACTGGAGCCCACCATCTTTTTGTTGTCGTTGCCAGGGAAGTGTTAGAGTATTTGTGATTGCTGCTTTTCTTCTATTTTCTAATACAAACTTCTGCTAAGTAGTTTATTTCATTTCCATTCTACAATTTCATTTCCGCAAAAGTAGACTAGACATTTCCTGCTTGCCTAGACTAGCATTTCAATTCTGCAAGCATAGATTAGCATTTTAATTCTGCAATTTCAATTCTGTAAGTGTAGTCTAGCATTTCATTCCTACAAATTCGTTTCAGCAAAATATATTAATCCTTTCCTGCTTTCATTTCAATTCTGCATCTTCATTTCAGCAAGATAGATTTTAGTTAGTTGCAGCTCAATCTATTTCAGTTTTACAGGTACAAACAGAGAAAAAAACAAAGGCAACCAAAATCTTTCATTTCATGCCTTGTAGGAACAGAGACAATACCAGAAAATTCTTACCAAACACCCCCACCACATCACTGAGTCACCCTTCTCTCTTCTTTGGTGGTAGTGATCCAGAAGAACCTATAGGTGAACCTCTAGAGATATACAAAGATCCTATAACAAAAGAAGAGCGAGAGAACAATCCTCTTAATACCATTGTCGAACACAGAAATAGTATAGGAGATGAGGAGAGAATAGAAGGTGCCTTTCCCATCCGAGAGACCAATGGGGACATGAAAATGAAAAACATAAGTCCCTCAGCCTTACCTCACTTCCATGGATTGACCACTAAAGACCCTGATACCTTCTTGTTTGAGTTTTTTGTCCTTTGTCAAACTTATGACTATGCCGAGGACAAGAAAAAGTTGAAACTCTTTCCTTCTACCCTCAAGGATGCAGCACTACGCTAGTTCATGGGGTTACCTGGAAACAATATCACAACTTGGGATCAGATGCAGCAAGCCTTTAACAACAAATACCGGGACTACTTTAGGTCAAAGGAAACAAAGGGAGAGATCTTTCGAATGACCATGGGAAGTGATGAGTCTTTAGAAGACTACGAGGAAAGGTTCCAACTTAGCTATAAATGGGCCAGGTGCACGCTTGACCCTGAATCTCTGAAGTTGGTTATGCTCCGTGGAGTCCCTGAAGACCTTCTAGATACCCTCCATTTGCTAGTTGGAGGAGACATCTACCAACTGCTTTATGAGGACATAAAGACTGTTTTTAGAAACCATTCTAGGGTAGCCTTGAAAAGAGGTAGGGGGAATCAACTTTCAGCTAGTGCCACCTTCTCCAAGAATGAGTTTGCTAATCACATGGAAGACCTCAAAAGTGAGATGAGACAGACCATTTCCATGCAACTGGATACTTTCCGAATCCAACAGAAGAAAGAGGAAGCTGAGAGGGCTTTGGCCATTTTCTATCCTAGATGTATGAGGAAGCACCCTAAGAACGAGTGTCCATTGCACTCAGTAGAGGTATGTTTCATTTGTGAGGAAGACCAACCCACCAACCAATGCCCAGCCTTACCCAGATTTAAAGCCATGTACCAGGGGACTGAGGCAGCCACTGAACCACTCTACTTCCTCAACCAAAGGAGGTTGCATGGGCCCAGACCCTACCAGTAGGGGATGCAAGGGACATCCCCAAGCTTATTATAGCCCCAACCAATCCGCTCATATACCTCCTTGGGGCCCCCCTACTCATCCTTCTTGGTCCGCACCTCCTCCGCGGTCTTATCCATCTCAATACCATACTCAGCCTACTGCTCATTCGTTTAACCCACATGTCCAGCCACAACCTCAGTGGAATGCACCTCAATCAGGGTGGAGGCCCCAATATAACTCTCTTCCCGCCATTCTACCTCCACCACCTGCTCAACCATAACCATTACCTCCTGCTCCTCCAAGACAACCCCAGATGCCTGCTCAACTGAACCTGAACCCCAACAACAGACAGGCCCAGCAGGTATACACTGGGGAGACAACATGCCCTACCTATGTTGTGGAGATCCAAGAGATCAACCTGCGATCTGGGAAGGTCCTTCCAGATCACCAACCTCCTCCCCTAGAGGATGAGGAAGAAAAACAGGAAAGTGAACCCAAATCCATTCCACCCTTTCCTGAGTGACTAACTGTAACCACACAACCAAACCCAGAGGAGACTAAACTTCTGGGAGAACTTAAGCAGTTGTGTGTGAAAATGCCACTTCTCCAGGACATAAAAGATGTACCAATATATAACAAATTGATCAAGGAGAAGTGTTTCAGGCACCCATGCAGGCGCAAGAGAGATGCCCCGACTATCAATGTCATAGGACAACTGTCCAATCTAATGTTGGGGCAAGTAATTTGTCCAAAATATTTGGACCCGGGGAGTCTTGTAGTTGATGTCCACATCAATGGCGCCATAATGCCCCACACCTTGATTGATCTAAGGGCTGCCATTAATGTGATGACCAGGGACACTATGCTTAAACTCAACCTTCAGAGTTCCTTAAGAAAGACCTAGATAGTACTGCAGTTAGCAGACCGCTCCACCGTGACTCCTGAAGGGATTGTGGAAGATGTCCTAGTCTTTTTTGAATCTTGGGAGTACCCTGTGGACTTCTTGGTCCTTTAGCCAAAGGAAAAACTCACTAGATGCCCCCTCATTTTGGGAAGGCCTTGGTTAGCTACTGCGGATGCTTACATCAGTTGTCGAGCTGGGAGCATGACCATCAAGAATGGTCCTATTTCCAAGCAGCTAGTTCTATACCCTCCTGCCCAACCTCTGCTAGAACATGAATTACCACTCTGGTTGGAAGAGGGAGATGAGGATGAGGTCTACTCTGCACCATTGTGCACAGTAGAAGCCACCAGGGGAGGCCCTCAAACTGAGGATAACTTGATTGAGAATTTGATTCAAAATCCACCTCCCAGTGCACTGTCATTAGAGGAGTTAGTGGAAGGTACCTAAGCTAGCGCTTTAGTGGACCTCTGTGTGGTTGATTCGATCTCTCCCAGAGTTAAGAATGTGGAATTTGGCCCCGGAAGAACCTTAAATATCAGCTCATCCCTATCTCCCTCCCAGGAGAAGGAGCTGTATAGCTTATTGAACAATCATTTGGATGCTTTCGCTTGGAGCTATAAGGAGATGAAAGGAGTACACCCTTCGGTCTGTACCCATCACATTTACATTAAAGAGGATTGTAAACCAGTCAGGCAGCCTTAGAGGAGAATGAATCCAGCCCTTAAAGACATTGTCAAAGAAGAATTGCAAAAGTTATTGGATGCAGGATTCATCTACCCCATCTTTGATAGTGAGTGGGTCTCACCTCTGGTGCTTGTGCCCAAGAAAAATGGGAAGTGGAGAATCTGTGTAGATTACCGAGAACTTAACAAAGCCACCAAGAAG